>JYJE01002005.1:191-45283 GCA_000983655.1 Zymoseptoria brevis
ATCAGGATCAAGGCCGGCAGCAAGGCCAAGGAAACAACCAAAATGGGCAGCAATCTGGGAACGACAACAATCACAATAATAACAATCACGATAACAACCGTGGAGGAGATCGCAATGGACATCAATCTGGCGACAACAATCGGGACCAGCATCGTGATGGCAATAATCGTAGTGGTGGCGGAGAGTCAGGCCTGTCCACTACATCTCAAGTCATCATCGCATCGTCAGTAAGCGTCGGTAAGTTAGTTTGGCTGCGAGCATGCCCATGGACCACGAACTAAGTGATCCGTAGTCAGCACATTACTTCTGGTTATACTTGCAATCTGGCTCTGGAGAAGACGGCAAAAGAAGCGAAAGTGGTCCAACCTCACGGGATCCAACAGTAAAGGAATCCACGAGAAGCGGCCGATCTCCCAGCCTACGGACAGACGACCGATCTCACAACCTGCCGACAGACCGCCGATACCACAATCTCTCGCTTTAGGTACACCCGTCCCCGCGCTGCCCAAATACGCTGCGCCAGAGGTACCCTCGCCTATATCTCCCGTATCTCCTGAACCTACAGCACGGAACTCATGCTACGGCTTTGCCAAATCAAAACCGGTCCCAAGGAACAAGCCCGTTTCTCCAGGCGAAAGCCGAGCGGCTAGTATAGCTTGGAAGTCCTCAAACCCTCCCTACGTCGCCCCGAAGGATGTGAGCGGAGTCGGTCTCCGCAGCGCAGCCTCACTCGAACGTTCCCCTTCCCCACCGCAACCCGCCCACTTGTCCAATGGGCGGCGATCGCGAGCAGGTCTCGAATACAACAAGACCAATGGAGATTATGACGAGGATGACGTAGAAGCCGCCAGACCAGTTCGTTCAACACCTCAAATGACTATCACTCCCCCTGATACATCTCCAGCAGACCAGCGCGTCCAACTCGACGACCTCGGTTCGTCCCACACGGTAGTTGGCGACCCAGGCCGCTGGAGTTGGACCAACTCCCAAGCACCCTCTACGCCACGCATTCCCGCCCCCTCTCCACAGGGGTCCGTGTCCAACATCCGCGCCGTAGCAGCCTGGTTCCGAGGAGGCGGTCGCAGCACCAACGACAGCAACAAGAACTTTTCCTTACCTGACAGGGGAGGCAGCAAACCGCTGTTGAAGAATCACGCTCAGCGACCGGTCCTGGCTCCTACGCAGTTCGTCCAGCAAGCAATTCCATCACCGGACCGGCCGCGTGTGTCCGATGTGTTCAGACTTAGCATACCGAGCACGCCCACAACGGCCTCGAGCTCGAGTAGGGAGGGAGGAGTCACGTTGGCCGGCGATAGGAGGTTGAGCTAGGCCTTGAACTCGATGGCTGGGGAGGATATGACATGAAGTTCTTGGAGTGTATAGATACCATGAGTTATGCCTGATACGTCCAATGTACTCTAACACTGTATGATAACACCAATTGTTCGGCTACCACTACGATCTGTCCGAGAATCATCGTTCACATCGGAGACGTCGAGTACCATTCTGGGTCATGTTCAGAGTGACTACTGAATCTACATGTTCTTCCCTCTATCGTTGATCAATCTCAGTTCAGATTCTCCTCAACCAGGACCCAATCACCATCGGGCGATGACATTATCGACGCCGAGCAAATGCTAAATACTCAACAGTTTAGCCAGACCTTGTCTCTCAACCCTCCAAATCAAATCTCAATCCAAGGCTTCGTCTCGTTCCATGGGCCCTTGGAACCGGGGCCAACTGAGTTCACATCCTTCCCCTCCCAACTCTCACAATCTCGACCCCGGACATGACGTGTTCCCCATTCCGATTAAGCAAGGATCGCAACGTTTCCGATCTGGAGACATCGGGTCATATGGCGTGAGAGGCGTTCCACTTTCGCCAGGATCCGGTCGCGCAATGCTGCAATGCTTGCCAGCGCCAAGACGCAACAAGAGTTTTGTCTAGACTTGGCTGGGATCAGCGACATATATTGCCTGGCACGGCCGCTGTCACTCCGCCTCGTCGAACTGATCGTGGCAGGTGGTGGTAGGTGCTGGGCTCTTACGGCGTGGGGTTGCGTCAAGCACTGACTCGCAAGTCAATGCGTGACGTTTGTGCCTGTGAGAGAATTTCCAGGCGTCAGGAACAGGAACAGATCTCGCCAGAAAAATTCGCACTTGTGCGTGGACCTGATCAGATGCCCGGCTCCGCACCGTTCGTTTCGATGGCATTGAGACCCTCTCGTGTCTGAAATCCGCGCGAGGCTTGATGCCAGATTGTCCAGGCTCCGAACGTGGAGCGTAGTCCTTCTCATCTGGTTGGAGGTCCATGCCAACCAGATGACGGCGATCTGTGCCAAAGTTGCTCAACCGACAAGACAGCCCATGCCATTCTGAGATTAAACATCCATCACATCACTCCTTCAACGTCAACTTCTCCACATCCACGGCCATCGGATCGGACTCTTCATTCGTCTCCTTCGGGCCCTCCGATCCAGGCGGAGGCAATGCCCACTCCGGCAATTCAGTCTCATAATTCCACTTACCCTCCGCATCGGCATATTTCCTCGCATGCAAGTAGATCCCCAATTCGTGCGCTCCGGGATCACTGTACAGCGGCGTATTGCACAATTTACACAAATCACCGGTCATCTTCTCTGCCTTCTTGCGATTGTACTCATCGACCATCTCGTCGTGGTACGCCACCGCTTCGGCGACTTCCTCCTTGCCCATGCGCGCGAGACGTGTCATGATGTCCTCGTCGTCCTCGGCTGTGCTGGACGATCTCCCTAGATCCGGGCCGAAGACGCGCTGATTGCTGTAGATTGGATCGTTGGAAATGGGATGTCCGAGGAATTGGAGATGGACGCGCAGTTGATGAGTACGGCCGGTCAGAGGCCGGCAACGCACGATGCTGTAGCCTTCTCGCTGGCGGCCGTTGATGTTGTCGGTGTCATTGGGTGCGGAAGCAGGATAGTATGCCAGGCGCTTGAAGACGGTCCGGGCTTCTTTGCCGTTCGCTCGAACACGATTGAGACCGAGCTTGGGCGAGATCTGCAGAATGGGCTGTTCGCAGACAACATCGCCTTCAGGGAATTCTCCTTTGACGCGAGCTACGTACTCTTTCCGGACGGTTCGTGCCATCAATTGATCGGTGACGCGTTCTGCTGCCTTCTTGTTCTTTGCAATGAACATGACTCCACTGGTCAATCGATCAAGTCGATTGCATGGTAGCGGATTGAACTCGTGACCTCGCTCAGATCGTAGGATCTCAATGACCGAGTTGAAGTTGTATCTTCCAGCAGGATGGACGGGAACACCGGCTGGCTTATTGATAATCATGAGTCCATCGTCCTCATGAACAATTCCAATCGGTTGTGCAGTCACGGGAGGTTCGTGTCGGTGCAAAGTATGGCTGATGATATCTCCGTTCTGGACTTTCGTCTCTGGCGAAGGTACAGGCTGTCCATTTAGCTGTATTGCTCCTCTTTCCATCGCATCTTCCTGGAGGTATCAGTCAGGTCCCTTACATTCCGTACCCTCACTCCTCAGACATACATAGTACTCCGGCGGCCGATCTCGAAATTCGTCCTTGAAAATCTCCAAGATCCCTCTCCCTCGCCATCTCTGCTTGCAATTCGTGTTGTAGGTAAAGTGATATGGTGCAACTCTTCTCAAATTCCCATCCATCTCATACGGCCGCGGCCATGGATCACACGGCGTGATCGCGACTGCGGGCGGTGGAGTCATGACCTCTGCCTTCTCTAGCGGCGGCTCCGGGACTGGAACGAGAGCCATGCTATGCGGAATACGTCCGCAACGTATGAGGAATTCGAGGACTCGAGGAGAAGGAAGCAGTCGGCTCAGAGACGCTCTCATCGGACGAACGTCGTTGTCATTATGGAGAACATGGGCGGCATTTTTTTGATGGAGCGAGAGCTTCGGAAGAAAGTTTAAATTTCAGCTTCATTGGCCCGAAGGGCCTATAATAGTCGACTGGTTTTGAAAAAACGGATTAAGGTTGGATTGGCTCACAGCCAAAGTTGAAAAAAGTACCAGTAACGTGACTTGACGCGCACGTGATTCCGCTCTGTCTTTCGAAGGCGACGGCCGCCGGCAGGCAAAGGGGGGTCCTAGGGGCTCTCCCCCTAGAAAGAAAAGTAGCAGACTTCTACACTTGTGTCGCACTATTATAGATAGTCCTTCGGGCCAACTATTTAAGCAAACGCAGTGCTCCGGCGAAAACTGCAAAGCTTGGCGGTGCAGTTTGAAAGGCGATTTACCGGCGCATGGGATTTGGGCTGGCGAAGGAGATGATTTGTGATGACGATGGGGATGCTATCACACTTTACTGCATGTTGAGGGAGCCGAAGGAGTCTACCGACAGATCGTGAGTATGAGCAATGACAAGCAATGTGACTGATACTCCTTTCTGCTATATCTATTTCTGGGACGTGTTCGTATCGATGTGAACCTGCCATGATCTGACCATTTCCCACTACATGCTATACCTGAAATGCACGTTCTCCAGATCTGTCATATTCCTCTCGCCCATCTCCTGCCCTAACCTCTCCTGTTCCTCCTTGCTGATACCACTCGCAGCCGCTGCACAGTCTCGCTTCCTGTTCTGCCAACCATAGTACAGTCTCCATGCAATGACAAGAACGAATTGGATCCCGAAGCAAGCACAAGCTCCGATGGTGCCTGGTACGTAGCGTGGAGCGTCTTTGCTCTTGAAGATTTGGGAGCCGGACATGTTGCCTGGTTGTCGTATCAGTCAGTACTTTGGGGTTGGTTCGCAGAGGGGCGATGGACTGACCAACGCAATAGCCAATGAATGTGGCGGAACTGATGATTGTCTTCTTCGTTCGTCCGGCAACATTGGAAGGGACTGTACAAAGCTCAGAATAAGGCGATAGGTGAAGTACCCGGAGTCCAACTCACTCAATGTCCAGGCCAGGAACAAGCCAAGGACGTAAGGCACCGTGATGACATACATCGCATACTTCGTCCCTGTAAGGCCATCAGCGTTGTTTTCGATGGAGAGAGTCTAATAGCACGATCTTACATTGGAATTCAGGAGTGTTGGGAAGCAGCGACATGGCGAGCAGGCCGACTATGCTGCGTTAGCTCCGGGTCCCACTGCCCAGATGTTAGAGAGTTCTTACCGAAAGCTGGGACACACGACGCGGCCATAACATACATGCGTCGATTCGGTACTCGGCGAGTGTAGAAGCCGACAGCGACAAAGATCAAGACGGATATCGCTGGAATCAGGTCAGCAATGGTCGTCGAGCTGATGATAAATCCACCATACTTGAACGCGGAATGTCGAGCAGAAGGACCTGCAGCTCGGTGAAGCCGAAACTCTTCATGATGATTGCACTAAACGTCGTCAGGCCACTGTTGCAAGGGTTAGCACGATTCAGATCTTCCGCTGATGGCGACCATAGTACGACATACCCGTTTGGTACGGAACTCAGGAATGCATTGACCAGGCAGAACCACAATTGAGGATCTTTGAAGGCCTCTGCGACCTGAGGCCAGCTCCACTTGATTCCGGTCACATCTCTTCCAGCTTTGTTCGAAACAACGCGAGATTGACTATCGGGTCATTAGCGCGGTCTCTTTTCGGGATGGACTGTGACGAGACTCACGCAACCTTCCTCTCCTCAGCGTTCAACCACCGCACCTCCTTCGGACTGCCCAGCAGAAGGAAGCATATGAGCGCCAGCACGACCGTGATAGCGCCCAAGAAGAACGAGATGGACTTCCATGCCGCCAGACCACCATGCTTCTTCGCATGAGAGCCGATTCCGTACATGGACAGGTTTCCAATGATGCCAAAGCCAGCGTTGGCCGACTGGAAGAACAGCGAGCGAGAACTGTGCTCTTCCGTCCTATACCAGCTTCCGATGACCAGCACGAAGCCAGGAGAGATTGTGCACTCGAAGAAGCCTTGGAGACCGCGGAGGACCATGAGATGGGTCCAATTCTGTGCTGCTCCGATGCATGTAACGCAGATACCTGGAGAATAACATTGATCAGCACAATAGGATATTTGCAATGATGGTCCAGCTTCTACTAACCCCAGCAGATCATGTAGATGCTCAACGTCTTTCCCAACGACCACTTCTGCAGCAAGAAGTTCGATGGAAATTCGCCGACCATATCAGTCAGATAGAAAATCGTCGTGAGCCAGCTGTACTGCTGTCCGACCAAGCCTGTATCCTTGGGCAGACCGAAGATGGCCTGCACGCCCAGTGACGTTTTATCTGTCTGTTGCACTCCGTAACAAAACCACATCAGCGGAAGGAGGAAGCGGTCGATCTTGCGGAGGACTCGCTTGCATTCCGCTGGGCTGTACTCATCGCCTACGATCATATGGCCTTCGTCGAGGGAGGGTACGAGTTGGAGGTCCGCGGCTTGAGACGCCTTGTGTTCATCGGATGGTAGGCTTGGTGTAGGACTACTGGACTTGATGTCCTCTGTGGGAGTCTTGGACTCTGTGTCGAAAGCCATGGGGGAAGAGGAAGACTGTGAGACTTGAGAAAGTCGCAGCGCGATAGCAAGTCCAGCGTAGGTGCAATGGTCCAGGTAGCTTTAAGAGACTGTGGCGAGCCATGGTACACATAGTCTTTCGCGTGGATAGCGGCCAACGACTTGCCCAAGCCAAGGCGATAGGAGACCGCTTATCTGCAGGTGTCTGCCAAAGATTCGCTGTGGAGGTTCATGTACTGCATTGCATGACTTGCTTACGGATGGTTTGATGATGCTGACGAGGAATCTTGTGTCGCCATTATTGAGCATAGTCCTGATCCGTGAACTCACCGTTTCTCTCGCATCGGACGTGGGGCAAGATTCCATCGGTTTCTCAGGGCTGGCCTGATGGCAAGTGGCAATGTGTTTCCTCGAAGACAGTGCTCGAGGCTGTTCGATAGAATATGTCGCGCCGGCTAAGAACACGGGTCCACCACCCCTGTGCACCCTTGTTGCCTCTACGGTAAGCACAAAAGGCACATCAATGTCAGTTGTGCGAATGTCAACAAACCAAAGCGTCAAGTTAACACTGGCTCAAGTTCTCTCCCTGGCACTCAGAGATGAAACTCACCGGCTGCTCTAGCAATACGCTCTCTCTTCCGACCAGCGTCGCTCCTCTCTCTTCCGACCACTTCAGCTTGGCCAGCTCTGTCGTCTCCCGTCGTTCCTGGACTCTCTCTGCCATCCGGCTTCACATGGAGCCGGAGATGCAATGTCGGCGACTGTCCTGTGGCTGACGCAGAGGTCTGCCTGCGGAGTGGTGCCCATGCCGATTAAGATGTCGATGATTGTCGGTGCCTGGCCTAGTCGACGCCTGCGCCATCGATTACGACCTTGACCGGGTCACTGCGTGGCATTGAATCTGCGGTGGCTGTGCAGGTCGGAAGCAAACAAGCGAGCGAGCTCCTTCTCAGCTCTCAGCTTTCATCCGCTCCACGCAACTTTTACTTCAACACCATTCCACCGCTCCTTCCTCGACCACCACAAAACTCGAGTCCAGGCACCTTAGATCTTTGACACAGTCGACTACCACTCTTTACACACTCCACCACATCAACGCCAAAGTCTTCCCTTCATCCAAGCACGATGGGTGTACGTTGTTTCCCCCTCTCCACAGCCCACTATTTGTCCCATTCCCCGCCGATGACGTCGGCCTCATCATGAGCTTTTTACTGACCACGAGGGTGTAGTTGGCCTCGAAACTCGCAGCCGCACAGGGTGTAAGTCACAAGGGAATACAGCAAACAGCATGCAAGGACTCACATGTTATCATAGGGAGCACAGGCTATCTCCAACTTCACCGGCGGACCTCCCACAGGTCAGCAGCCCGGGGCGCAGCAATCGTACCAAGCCTACGCGCCAGGCAGCCGACCTCCTCAGGTGAGTGCATTACGCAATCTTTCTTGTTTGCGGCGTCCTTTCTTTGCAAACATACCTACAACATCTTCCTTTGTGCCTTCACTTCCCTACCGGCGACCATACAACGATACAACCTTTCGACCGTCGTGACCCAAACCGGACACCCTCACACATCACATGCCTTTGGCCTCGAGACTAGCAGCTGGTGGGCAAGGCCCGCCAGGCGTCCCGCCTTCTCTTCAACCCGGCTCGTACCCTCCTCAGCAACAATACGGATCGCAGCCACAGTACGGATCGCCTGCCCCAGGGTACGGCGCTCCTCAAAGCCAGTACTCGCGGCCGCCGCCTCCACCGCCCAACCGACCACAGACTGGCAGCCCGTATCCTGGTCAGCCGCCGTATCAACAGCCTTACGGATCACAGGCTCCTCCTTACCCTCAGCAGCAACAAGGTCCTCCCGGAGGCGGCTATGGCTA
The DNA here is from genome assembly GCA_000983655.1 of Zymoseptoria brevis. Lineage (NCBI taxonomy): Eukaryota > Fungi > Ascomycota > Dothideomycetes > Mycosphaerellales > Mycosphaerellaceae > Zymoseptoria > Zymoseptoria brevis. The sequence goes on from JYJE01002005.1 coordinate 8,548, forward strand.
CGTTCGTCATTCATGGACTCGATCGCGTTTTGCACTTTTCAAGGACTCGACTGACATGTGATATTTCTTAGGGCGGACCTCCGCCGCCAGGCCAGTATGGTGCACCACAAGGTCAACAAGGATATGGAGCACCTCCACCGCAGGGTCAGCAATATCCTCCGCAACAACAAGGATATGGTGGACCTCCACAAGGCGGACAAATGAGTGGCCCACACGACGTTCAAGGATACCAGAGAGAGCTCGAGAGGGCCATTCAAGAGAAGCAGTTGCACAGATTCTACGGACCAGGGACACAAGGTGCACAAATGCTGCCACAGATCGCGGCTCGTGCTGCCCAGCAGGTCGATCGTCTGTGCCAAGCGTGGCGCATCCAGAAGGAGATTGCCAATGATATTGTCAGGCTGGCTCTCTACGATGTGATCATCTACGTCGATGACAGTGGTTCCATGTCCTTCGAGGAGAATGGCGAGCGTATCAAGGATCTCCAGCTCATTCTCCAGCGCTCAGTCTTTGCCGCGACTCTGTTCGACGACGATGGCATTGAGCTCCGCTTCATGAACGAGGACCTGCCACCCCAGCAGATCTCCGGTATCAGGAGCGAGCAGCAGGTCGAGCAGCTTCTTGCCAGCAAGCGCTACAAGGTGGGTTTCTCCGCGTGCTGCGGTTTCTCGATTTCCAAATACTGATGAATGCATCCAGGGCCTCACTCCGTTCGGCACAGAATTGAGGAAGAAGGTCATCGACCCAATTCTCATTCAGAAGTTGAACAGCGGTCAAATGCGCAAACCACTCCTCATCATCTCGATCACGGACGGCCAGCCAGCGGGCGAGAACCAGAACACCCTCATCGAGACCGTGCAGTACGCGTGTCAAGCCGCTCAGCGCTCGCAGTACGGACCAGGTGCTGTGTCTTTCCAGTTCGCTCAAGTTGGCAACGATCAGAAGGCGACTGAGTTCCTGGCCAAGCTGGACAATGATCCGATGGTCGGCAAGGAAGTCGACTGCACGTCGAGTAAGTTGGAATTCTGAACAAAGGTGCGAACTCATGCTGACCATGTGTACAGACTACGAGAACGAGTCCGCTGAGATGGCTAGGGCCGTTCCACCGGTGGACCTCACTCCCGATCTCTGGATGATCAAGCTCATTCTGGGTGCCATCGATCCCAGCTACGACACTAAGGACGAGAAGACTCACATGGCTCCTGGCATGCCTCCTCCGCAGCAGGGCGGTGGCGGATACGGCGGTCCTCCGCAGCAAGGATATGGCCAACAGCAGTACCCACCACAAGGCGGTCAGGGCTACGCCCAGCAGCCGCAGTACGGAGGCGCGCCTCAATACGGCGCACCTCCTCAAGGCCAGTACGGGCAACCGCCACCGCAAGGACAACGACCTCCACAGCAGGGCGGCTACCCTGGACAGCAACAGCCTTATGGCGCTCCGCCTCCAGGACCGCCGAGATACTAGGAATCTTGAGCAAAGCGCACGACGCTCGGATGGTGGAGCAGACGAGGCTTACGAAAGAATTGCGGCAAAGTCTCGCCGAACAGAAAATCTGACGACTTGATGAGTTGCGGTCGCGTACGCCACGATAAAGGCGTTTGATGCGGACATGTAAAGCGCCTCGCAAGATACGTAGTTCACAGGACAAGCTGCCTCAATGCCTCACGAGTCTGATTTTATGTTTTCTACCTTCTGTTGAACGCCTTGCTAACCCAGCGAATTCACCGATTGTGTTGAAACCTCATACTACGCCCAGAGCTTGCGTTCCCCACCCTCACTTCCCCTTACTCTTCTCATTTCCGTACCCTCCCTTGCCTTCATGATTTTCGTACGTCTTCCCATCCGACCGCGGCCCATTCCTCGGCCCTCTCTCCTCCAAATCCTCCCTCAACCACCCCATCACCAAATGCCCCAAGCGACTATTTCCCTCCACGCCGCCATCTGTAGTCGGAACCTCAAACTCGTCAATCCCGCCCCACTTCTTGATCTTGCCCAGCGACATGTGCACCAGATGAGTCGGCCACTGCGCCAGATTGTCCAAGATGTGCGTCGCATAGACGATCGTACAGTCTCGGGTCTCAGTCTCCTGTTTGAGGAACTGCAGGAAGTTGTGCCGAGAGAGGAGGTCCAAGTCGACAGTAATTTCGTCCAGCAGAAGGACCGTCCACGGCCGCAACAGACCCATGCACAACTGCACGCGTCGTCTCTCTCCGTCAGACACAGCATGCAGATGCCAGCTCAGATCCACATCCAGGATCTTCACCAGTTGATCACGACGCTCGGGGTAGTGGTCTCCGCCCACGGACTTGAGCAGTTCCGGCACGGCAATGTCGGAGCGCACGATGGGGTTGAGGACCCATTCCAGACCGAGATATGTTACGCCTTCGAGACCAGTGTCGAAGGGGTCAACGGATGCCACGCTCACGGTTCCAGAGGGCGCCATGCGCTTACCGGAGAGGAGGCGAAGGAGGGTCGTTTTGCCCGCGCCGTTCGCTCTGAGGATTTAGTCCGGGTTCATGTCTGATAGAGGGAGAAGAGGTGCTTACCGCCTATCAAGAGACAACGGGCATTGGCGGGCAGGTCCAGGTTGATGTCCTGCAGACCTTTGCTGCCGTCGGGAAAGGCATAGTACAGTGCCTTGGTGGAGATTGTTGGTGCTTCTTGTTTCGGCATTTTGTAGATGTCTGAAGGTGTGGCTGGTGAACAGAAATATTCGGATATTCCTTGAAAGAAAGACTTGTAGGTAGAAAAGAACAATAGCAACCGGACGAGGTCGATTCGAGGTCTAGAAGGTTAACTTACTTATGAGGGTCATGATTCCCAATGACGATCGCGGCGCCGTTCTTTTCGACGCCGAATTTCGGGTCTTCCCTCTTCTCACCACGCCCTACAAATGCTCGGTGTGATTCACTGCTATCGTCTCTGCCGCATGCTGCGCGCATTGTGCTGGAGTCGGTCGCTCACCACCATGACGCGTGTAGCGCCGAGGAATCCTCTGATAGCCATCATCGGCGCGACGGGGACCGGCAAATCTCAAGTAAACTACACATGTGAGGAAGATCGTTTCATTCATCCAACTAATCACAGCGAGAGTAGCTGGCCGTAGAACTCGCGAAACGGTACAATGGCGAGATCGTCAATGGAGACGCGATGCAGCTATACGCCGGCCTGCCGATCATCACGAACAAGATCACAACGGAGGAGCAAGAGGGCATACCACATCATTTGCTGGGATGCATTGGATTGCACGAGCAGACGTGGGTGGTGGGTACGTTTGTCCGGAACGCACTCAAAGTGATCGCGGAGATAAGAGGACGAGGCAGGTTGCCGATACTGGTCGGTGGAACGCATTATTACACGCAGAGTCTGCTGTTCAAAGATCGGCTGGCGGAGAAAGAGGAAGTGGCAGGTGAAAGTGACTTTGTGGAGGTCACATCGGACAAGTATCCCATATTGAAAGAGTCGACGGAGGTTCTGTTGGAAGAGCTCACGAAGGTGGATCCAGAGATGGCAGATCGTTGGCACCCGAACGATCGACGGAAGATTCAGCGGAGTTTGGAGATATACTTGCAGACTGGACGGAAAGCCTCTCAGATTTATGCTGAGCAACGGCAAGGGCGGAAGACCGAGGAGGACACTCAGCCTGATGCCGGTGCTTTTGATATGCGGTTCGATACACTCTTGTTCTGGATCCACTCGGAGAACGATACGCTGCGAGCGCGACTGGATCAGAGAGTGGACAAGATGCTGGATCAAGGCCTGTTACAAGAAGTCGAGACGCTCAATGCCTTCGCCAATGCACAGGCTGCTCAGGGAACTCCCGTCGACGAGACACGAGGTATTTGGGTCAGCATAGGGCACAAGGAATTCAAAGTGTATTCTGCCGCGTTGGCCGAAGGCATGGAGGACCAGAAGCAACTCCAGAAGCTGAAGGCGGAAGGCCTGGAACGGACAAAGATCGCGACGCGTCAGTATTCCAAACGGCAGGTGCGGTGGATCAAGATCAAATTGGTTGATGCTTTGGCAGAGGCGGGCTCGAGCGACAGTCTTTACCTCCTCGACGGTACAGAGGTGGACAAATTTGACGAAAATGTGAGGGGGCCTGCAGATGATCTCACAAAGCGGTTTCTGGAGGCAGGAAGCATGCCCGAACCAAGTTCACTCTCTTCTGCCGCCGCGGAACTCCTTGGCGTCCAGCGCGACAAAGGTCGGACGGATGATGGAGGAGAATGGACGAAGCAACATTGTGCTACTTGCAACGTCACTTGTGTTCTGCCGGAGCAGTGGCGGCAACACATTCGGAGCAAGACGCATAAGAAGCTGTGTGCGAAAGTTTCAAGTAAGCGGAGCGACGACTGATGACACATCAATAGGACAGATGATCAGAAAGTACCATTTCATCCATGAGCATGCCTTCGCGACGATTCCATCTCGTGCTAACGTCCCGCTGGCCTTGGGTTGAACTTGCTCCCAACCAGATGCTTCGACTTCTCGCTCCGAAGCGTGCGAGCCTGCAGCGTCGCTTTGCGCAAAATCTCCATCGTCTCCTTCTCCTGGACGGCCTGCTTGGCGTCTCGAGCTGCCTGTCTCCTCTCAGCGCTGATATCAGCCCAATCACGCAGCAGGAACGTCTGCAGCTCTTGAGCAGTGCGATCGGCTTGTAACTCCTCCTGTTCTCCGAAAACATTCCAGTACAAGACAGACACAGATCGGAGCGGTAGACGTGCCAGATCTTCCAGCGCCTTGAACGCCGTGATATCCTCTCCCCTCAACCGTTGACCCACGTTATTCCTGATGCGCACCGTCAGGAATTCGACGAAGGTCAGCTCTGGCAGAAGGGTGCTCGAGAACTCGTTCCGAGCAGGCCAACAGGAACTAGTGATGATAGAGATGGACCTGATGGCCCTCCTCTGTGGCCTGGTCAGCTTCGGCATGAAGGCCTTGAATGTGCTGCTAGTGTCGGTGGCGAAGACGAAGTTGTTTCCAGTAAATGGCAGCAAGCGCATTTCGAAGTTCAACTGTCTGCAGGTCTGGAGTAGTGCTAGGGACGGTCTCTCAGGGGTTTCGATCCGTGGCTTCTGGTAATATCCAAAACCAAACTTGCTCACTTCGCGCGGGACGTCAGCGAAGCACTCTTGGCCTATGCATAGGCTGTGGCGACCGTCATGTGGTTGTCGTTAATTTCGTTATCCCGGAGCTTGGAGCCTGCGACGAATTCAGGCTCAGGAACGCCGTTCCTGCAGATTGCGACTTGGAAGGAGGGTTTTCCGGATTCGGTAGGATATACATGGATGCTTCCTGGCTGAAGAACGAATTCCGCAATCCGATTCCGTAGCTCTGGGGCCAAACGAAGCAAGGCGGACTCGTTCGAGTTCCTATCGGTGCTGTTGATCTGTCAGCACTGTACCTGTGGGTGGCGAGACATTGTTCTCTTACATCGCCTGTTTGCTGTTGAATGTCGTAAGAGCGTTCAACACGTTGCGCTGCGAAGCAGCGCGGTTTCTCTTGGTCGGAGCCATGTCGGAGTGTATTCGAAGAATGCTCGACTGTCTCCTCAGTGTTGGGGAGTGGACATCGGCCACAAAGGAATGTTTCTGAAGGCTCTCGATGCTAAAGCGAACAAACAACGCTTGTGCCGGATTTGGAAGTTACGAGATTAATTAGCGCACAAGGAACAATCGAACGAAAGATGAAAGCACGCCACGACAAGAGGTGTATACCAGAAACGTTGATATTGATGTTGGGAATAGGATTGAAGAGTGGATATCATGGAAACGCACCAACTTTTCATTTGTACAGCGAAAGATCGGAAAAGACCTACCACGAGTACGTCGCCTGAAAACTCAAGAGGTTTGTCTTCTTGGGCGCTGGGAACGTCCGTCGTTTCCGCGATGATGTGGAGGAAGCTGACCGAAGCGAGGGCACTGAGCTTGATCGTGGCTGACTCGGCTTCATGAGGCTGTCGCGACGGACGACTGTGCTGTTACTAGACGCAGGTCTCTCGATCTGGGACACGGCTAAAGTCCTGAGGAGACCGAGCTCGGTTGGAAGGCCAGTCTCAAACTCTTCATCCACGGCCTCGCGGAAGTTCGATGTACCCGCAAACCAATCCTGGGCAACTTGGTCGGTAGGTATTGTAGGACCGCAAGCCATGGTAGGAGTGGTAGCGACGTCGAGGCCGGCCAGATCGACGCCAAGTGCATCTAGATCGTCAATAGAGGCCATGACTTGCTCGAAATCGTCCTGGTTGCGGTCGAGCCAGTCGCGATTGACCTGCTCGGCCGCCCGGTAACCAGTCATCCATCTTCCGGCTTTGGTCATCTCGATTATCTCGTGTAATGTGGGCTCAGGAGTTGTAGTGCAAGGCTCGGCGAGCTGGGCGAGAGCCTCCTGAGTGAGGATATTCGAAGTCTCAATCACCTGATCGAGACGATTGTCGGAGTGTTGCTGCCGTGCAAGGTCTGCCTGCGTTGGTTGCTGAAGCTGAACGGTCTCGATGAGCTCAGGATGAGCCTTGAACTTTGCCTGAGCTTTGGCGGTGTAGAAGTCCATGTAACTGAGTCCAGGAGGAGGAGGAGTTGGCGACAAGACGGCAGCTGTTTGTGGTGTGTCTGACATGTTTGCTGTTGGAGCTGAGTTTGTGTGATGTGATAAGTGCTTCCAGAGCTACTCGTGCCTTCGTCGGTGAAACTGTACAAACGTGAGTGATGAAGATCCTTGAAAAGACTTGTGCGTAGAGCGAGTAGCGCGAAAGATGGACAATCAATACTTAAAAGTTCTAAGATTGCAAGACGACCTGCCAGCTTTGCTCCTTGTGCTTTCGAGGATCATTGTTCAAAGCTCCGTTGTTCAGCTCTTGTCTTTGCTAGACAACATAACAAGAACCTAAGATAGTCCTGATTGTCGAGACAAAGGCGTCTCGGAGTCCATCGACGGGGCTCATCTCGGCGACCTTGGCTTCCGTTCGCGCTGGCCCTTCTTAAGATGCCAGGCAAAACGGCTCATATGCAGTTCAGATGCGTTGACAAAGCATGTTGCTCGGATTTTCAGGCATCCCGCGAGGAATCGCTACCAAGAGCACATGAATCATTTGATCATCTTAGTAAGAGGTCCCCGGCAGAGTGCTTTCATCATTCATTGCGACCAAATGCGAGCATGGCATGCCGAGTCTACTGCTCTTCAAGGCGTGGTACCAGAAGGGGCGGAAGCGATATTGATCCTGTTAGGTGGTAGACTTGTCTACAGTGCCTTTAGATGCGGGAGCGTTGATCTGGTGACCTCGTAGGCCATGATGATCGATCGAGTGTATGGTATGTTCAGAAGAGAAAGAAGTAAAGACCGATGGAGGCTGAAAATGTCTAACGAGCTTCGTCACCCCTTGTCGGCTTCCCTGTCGTCGACCCTTCCGCCTCGCCTCACACAGCCACTCGCTGCCGCTCTATTCCTGGCGACAACCACGCCCGCTTTTACATCATCGTCGACCTGCGACAAGTAAACTGCTTCACGTACCTGACGCTCTACACGCATCTTCTCGTAATTCCGACCACTTTCTCCTTTCATTCTCACGGCCTCGCGTTCTCGTTCTTATTGTCGAGCCCAGCAGAGCCCCAGAGGACCCTTCTTTCGCCCGGAGATCGGCGCGCGTCTCCATTGATCCACCAGCCACGGAATCCAGCTCCTGAACCAGACGTTGGTATTGACGGCGCAGAAAGGTTCCCAGCAGCAGCTCATTCAACCTACTCTCTCAAGCATCCTTCCGTCCAACACGCCGCTCGATCAATCCGCAGACCGGGAGCGCCACCACGACAACAGACCGACGACCAGCGTCCTCGCCTAGCATGGCCGCCCACGACTACTACCACGCTCAAAGCTCGCATCCTCCAGCATACTCCTCGCCATACTACGATTACTCCTCCCGAAACGACGCTCCGTTACCGAGTATTTCTTCTCCGACATCGCCATTCGACGACCGCGCACATCCGTACCACCACGAGCTGCCTTCACACTCATATTCAGGAGCCAGTGGGAGAATACACGATCATGCGGATCCCTTTGAAGACCACAATGCGATACCGCTGAAGGGTCGAAAGGCCAAGGACAATTCCACAAACATCGTGTCGCCCATTGAGCCGGCCGATCAGGACGACCCATTTGTAAGAGATGCTGACCCGAGGAGGAAGAAGCGGCGCAAGAGCAAGGATGGGTGGTTCAGAGGGAAGATTACATGGGTAGTCTACGTTCTTTCGGCGGTGCAATTGATCGTCTTCATCGCGGAGATAGCAAGGAATGGTGGGTTTGGAAGCACATTTACGAGTGGACCTTGACTGACAATGTCTGGCAGCTGTACTCACGGGCACCCCTATCCAGATCAAGCCGTCGTTCAATCCGATGATCGGACCGTCACAATACCTGCTCATCAACATGGGAGCGAGATGGCAGCCGTGCATGCACACGATGCATAATGTGCAAGACAATAATGTTCAGATATCATGGCCTTGCCCGAATGCCACTTCCACCACCGGCGACAGCGTCTCCTGTCAGCTCTCAGATCTCTGTGGTTTCAGCGCCGACAAGAACCCTCGAGTGGGAGGCAGCCTTGACGACAAGCCTGCGCCGGATCAATGGTGGCGCTTCATTGTGCCAATTTTCCTACACGCCGGTATCATTCACATTGCCTTTAATCTGCTTCTGCAGCTCACTCTGGGAAGAGATGTGGAGAAATTGATTGGAAGCATCCGATTTGCTATCCTCTACTTCGCGGCCGGCATATTTGGCTTCGTACTTGGCGGCAACTTCGCCGCGACGGGCATCGCATCCACAGGCTGCTCCGGCAGCTTGTTTGGAATCCTGGCAATCACTTTGCTTGACCTTCTCTACACCTGGAAAGAGCGTACCAGCCCCCTCAAGGATCTCATGTTCATCTTGGTTGATATGGTCATCGCATTTGCGCTTGGACTCCTCCCCGGACTGGACAATTTTTCCCACATCGGCGGGTTCCTTATGGGATTAGTCTTGGGAGTGTGCTTACTGCGATCACCCAGTGAGATTGCACGTCGCAAGGACGACGTAGACGATGTTGCATACACCTCTGTGGCTCGTCAGGAAAAGCGCGGCGACGGGCTTCGCAGATTCGCCAAGTCACCACTTGGTTTCTTCCAGAAACGCCGAGGAGTATGGTGGCTCTGGATTGCGATCCGCGGCGCTGCTTTACTGGGCGCCTTGATTGCTTTCATTCTGCTGTTAAAGAACTTCTACATCTGGAAGAATACCTGTTCGTGGTGCAAGTACTTGTCATGCTTGCCCATCAAGGTCGGAGGCTCGAATTGGTGTTCTATCGGCAACCTCAACTTCTCGCCGACGACGTCTCAGCGCGAGCTGTAGGAGCCTGCCGGGCAGGCCATGGAGCACACTTGAGATTACGCACGGCAATAGCTCGCGAGGACTTTACAATTAATGCATTGGAAATTTTGCCATTTAGCGAGGCGATCAGCGATTGAATTTGGAAGATGAACTTTCCGAAGTGAAGGGAACAGACTGCTACAGCGCAGCATACATAATGATGACTTGCATGAGATGTTTGGCAGCATCGAGAAACAGAGTCAGAACTTGGTCAGAAAAAGTCTGCGAACAATACTTCTCAACTCTCCAAATACGCTTGTTGTGCAGTCTGCTGGCAAACATGTTCCGATGCAGCATGTATATTGCTGACCAAATTAGGCAGGCCACCACCCGCATGCCGAAGGAGCCATTCAAACCTCACGACACAGTGCGAGTTGACACAGGGGATTTCAGTATGATTGGTCGAGAGCCAGTTCTCCTGTGACCTCAGTGCATGCTCATCGGGTGGGTACCTCAGTGTATTTATAGAGAGCGCATCGCCCCTCCGAATGCCTCGAGAGCAATACAGCCACTGCTACACAGCTCGTCCATGGCTTTGAGTATCACCATTCTACTGCCCGGTCTCGTGGCCGCCGCGGTTACTCAATTCGCCTGGACCTTCCTAACGAATGTCTTCCGCCATCCGCTTGCACAATTTCCAGGACCACTTCTCGCATCGACCGGCTGGTACAAGACCTGGCAGGAGGTGTTTCGTGGACGCAACTGGATCGATGTACTGCGAGAGCTGCACGCACAGTACGGCGAAGTCGTCCGCGTCGGACCGAATGAGGCATGCGAACCTATAGTGACATGAGTTCTTTCTGGTATCAAACACTGACACTGACTGTACAGCTCCAATTCTCTAACCCCAAAGCGTACCTAGACATCTACAATGCATCCAACCGGTGGTCAAAAGAAGCGACTCTGTACCAATCCTTCGGCGAAGACGCATCCTCCTTTGGGTTCCTCCACTACCGCGAAGCCAAGCAACGCAGAGACGTGCTCGCTCCGCTCTTCTCCCGTCGTGCAATCTTGGACCTCCAGGGCGTCGTGAGAGATATCATGGACCGCCTCTGTGTTCATCTCGCCAAGGAGAATGCAGAGGGAAAGTCTTCGGATATGCTGTTCGCGCTACGCTGTTTCACCCTGGATACTATTGTCACGTATTGCTTCGCGCAGGACATCCACGCCACGGAGGCGAAGGACTTCCAAGCTCCAGTCGTGGTTGCCATGGACGCCAGTCTTCCTACGTCCGTTGTCTTCAAGCACTTTTCCGCCGTGAGGAAGCTGGTCTTTAGCTTCCCTGGATGGCTGACCAAGATGACCGCGTTGGCTGGTCTAGTTGATCTACAGCAACTGCTAGGCGCGCAGGTGAAGGATGTCGCGAGCAATCCTCAGCTACTCAACCAGACATCGCATCCGACAATCTATCACCGACTGCTTGATCCTGAGGCCAATAAAGCAGCGGGCGTGCCTAGTAAGCAGAGTCTGTATGAAGAGACACAAGCGCTTCTCTTCGGCGGAGCGGACTCGGTCGGGAACACGGTCACCATTGGCCTTTATCATGTACTGCAGAGCCCGAGGATGATATCTCGGCTGAAGGCGGAGCTGCGGAGTGTCTGGCCAGACCTACAGAGCCAGCCTCGAGTGGAAGTGTTCGAGAAGCTGCCTTTCCTTACCGCAGTCATCAAAGAGAGTCTCCGCCTAGCTCCTGGGGTTACGGCGCCTCTGCCACGAGTTGTACCCTCAAGCGGCGCAACCATCGGCGGTCGCCACATTCCTCCTGGAGCAATCGTAGGCATGGCTCAGGTGATGGTGCACTCGAACCCTGACATATTCGTTTCTCCTGAAAAGTTCGACCCCGAACGTTGGCTGGGAGGGGAGGCTGCTTCGCTGGAGAGGTGGCTTGTACCATTTTCTCGAGGGCCAAGAGCTTGCCTGGGTCAGACTCTTGCGATGTGTGAACTGCAAGTTGCATTTGCGGGACTGTTCCGTCGGTTTGACATTCAGCTCGATGGAACCTCAACGGACAGTCTCGCTTGGAGGGAATGCTTCTTGCCGCATTTCAACGCAAATCACATGCGTGCGTTCTGCAAACCGATAGCTTCGTAGATCGGCTGGACCAGCAAAGCTTTGTTCCATGTCTCGTCGAAGCTTTCTGCTGACTTGACTGGGTCCGCTCTACACAAGTCAATGTCAAAACGGACTTGATATGGAAAGTGTCTAGATCAGACCAGTATACACGTCTCGTACAAAACCCAGTTACCATAATCTGTTCTCGGCCCTTTGCTGCGTCTTGGTCGCTTTGCCTGGTGTCTTCTTCCCATCCTTCTTCCCAGATCCAGGCGTCTTGAAGAACAAACTTGGTCCTTGACCAGCCTCCACGAGATGGCTCAGGTATCCACGATGCGCGGAATCGCGGTAGTATTCCAGGTGCTTTCGGCTGGTTGGGTCGGGCAGCCTGTATTGGTAGACCTTCTTGTCCTGCTCCAAGACCTGCGCAGCATCCTCCTCCACTACGCCGGTCGCAGCCGCTGTGCTTGCACGGGACTGCAAGCTGTTGATAGGGTCCATCTCTCCCTTCAGAATTTTGCTGATGGCGAAGTTGGTGTAGTATCGTGTTGTAACGGTCCCTCCCAATTTCTCAACAGCAGCAATCGCGTCGGCGCTGGCACGAGATACGACAATGTTGATGGGTGTTGTGAGCTCCTCTTTTCCACGCGCTAGTAGTTTGATTCCATCCTTGATGCCATGTGTGCAGCGCGATTTGTTCAGCTCTCTCAATGTGATGGGCTTTGACGGGTCCAATCGGCCTTGGTTGATCCAGTATTGTATGCGGTTTAGGTTGACCTTGCTCATATCCACGGAGAAGCTATCACGACTGTCAGTACCGAGCGTCTAGACTCATAGGACGCCCGCAGTCGACTCACTGGTTCTCGAATCCTCTCGAGCCTGAGACCACCCAGTCCGGTGTTTGCCCTCCGTTGAACCCTGCCGGAACTTTGCCATGCTGTTTCTGACCATTCATACCACGTCCAGATGTCTTTCCCTTGCCACTTGCTGGTCCGCGACCACGTCGGATCTTCTTATTGTATGCTCCCTTGGTATCGGACAAGGAGGACAGGATTGATGCGGAGCGCTGCTGGGTGAAGAAAGGATACAGGAACGGCGCCAGAGGCTGATAGAACTGTTGCGTCGGCAGTGCGACGCACGCCCGTCGAAGGAGCTGTAATCGGGGAGGCATGGTGTGTGAAGTGGTGGTGAGGGCGGCTTGTGCTCTGATCAACGACGAGGTGTGAAAGTCGCAGCAGGGCGGATGAACATCGGCGTTTCTTTTCGACTGCCGGCTTTCGAACTTCACGCTCCATGCTGAACATCAATCCGTTCCTGCAGTTCTCGAAATACTACAACAACTCGGTGCTTACTGGGTGCACGAGTGATGCCATGTCTGTGCTGTCTTGACTGCCGAAAGCCCAGCTCGATAGCAAGGCTGCCTGATTGTTTGTGCACAGAAGGTTACAAAAGCAGTAATGTTCTGATTGCCGGACATAACACCTTGAGAATCGAAGCCGAGCTGTTATACTCAAGGAACTTGAGCAGGACACACTCTTGAAGCGTTCCAGTGACCTAGCGTGACATGTGAAGAAGATGTGCAGATACCTGAATGAGAAAGCTGAATGAGGCTTGCGGACAAGGTGGCAGGATATCTCAGGGAGATGCAGTGATGTTGCAAGAACAGCTTAGCGGCGTGTGCAGGTACACCGCGAGGCATGTCGTCGAGAGCATCGGGCGAATCGCCCTACCAAAGGCTTTGTCACTGTTTGTTGTACTAGGTTGGCCTGCTCGCGTCACATACTACGACGACGCTGTAGACCCAAGACTGGTTGTCTTTGCAAAGGTGAAGCGTGAGAAGGTCCCAGCACGCCATGTCGCCTGATCTGGTAAACGACCCGAGCAATCGCGGTGGGAAGCACGAGATATGAGAGAGCTGGCGGAATCTCGTAATCTACGACATGGACGTCGGTCGAGGAGCTGCAGATGCGTTGTGTCGTATGCGCTCAAGCTGGCGCGGCTTATTTGCACTAGCATATCGCAAGGCTCTCGAAAACGAAGGCGTGGTCACCAGCGGCTAGCTCTTACAAAAGGAATATCAGCTGGGAAGGTCGTTCCTCCATGTCCTGTCCATAGTCCGCCGAGGGAGACACAAATGATAAGCGGTTGGCCGGGTGGAGACGGCTATCATAATGAGTACTCCACTTCTGAAGGCATAATGCGTGGGTCGGCAGGTTTGCTGTCAGCCTCGCATTGCGAAGAGATGGCCGAGGGGCATAAGGACACGAATCGAGGCGGCCTGCAGGGACGATGAACGGACGATCCATTAGATGTCTGACTGCGTTGTTCTTTCTCGTGGGAGGTCGGCTGGCACACCCTAGTCGCTCGCCAGAGAGATTCACCTGCAGGCGGGCGTGCAACACCTGCGCAATGCGGATGTGTGTACCGCTAGCAGTGCGAAGAAGCTGATCAGATGTGGGCGATCGTGGCGGAGGGTGGTAAGACACTCGGTCGTCGCCGGCCTGGTCCCCGCAGTGAGTCCAGCAATCCCTCACGGCTATGCTGTGAATCTTGTCCGCTCGGAGGGTAGCACAAGAGAGGCCTTGTCACTATTTCAGGCGCGAGTCGCAAAGCACATTGCTGGACCCCAGATCGGTACCCGCTCATTCCGGTGTTGATGTGCGGACCAACTCCTCGTCAGTAGTAATGGGAGAACACGAGACGACGTTCCCCGATATTGCTCGTGTCAGCCCATGCAACCAATGCCCTTGCATCCATGCTCATCACCACAGTGGCAGCTCGTTTGCAAGTGCAGTTTGTTGTCGGCGATCATCTCACCGATCACCGTGCTGACGAGGAACAAGTTCAGTCCCGAAATGGGACATTTCCGGCGACACCAACTCAATTTACCACGGCTGTCCGTGGCAGGCACCAGGTCCTCACCTAGCAATGAGCAAGCAAGATGCATGGTCTCCAACGAGAATGCGCCGTGATTCCAAAGGCGCCACGTTTGGTGACGCTGTGATCATAACCGCTTCGGAGTGCCTCCTGCGCCAGGAGAGCCATCCCCAATAGGCTGATGTTAATGACATTCAAGGAACGGTGTCAGAATCAACTTTCTCAGACCAGGCAGTTTCGCTTGTGCAGGACAAATTGAAGAGCTAGCGCGTCGGGCTCGCACTGAGATCCCGCCGAGCCGGCCTCTGTTGTTACAAGCGATCTTGACTACTGTACAGTAGTAGCAGTAGTAGTGTGTAGTGACATCCAGGTCTGTCCTGCCTCTTTCCGCCGAAACTTTCGAATGGTGGACATTGCGCCTCGCCGCAGTGGCGCCATCCCTCAAAAAACTCGCCCGGCGGGTCCAATGATGCCTATCTACGGGCGACCATATCTTCCTCTCACTGAAAAACTACTTAAATCCGACGGGGATCAGTTCCGCTGACCGTAGACCAGGATTCTGAGCTTGGGCCAGAAAACACCGCTTCAGCCGTTAAGGGATGCTTCCTGGACTCAACGACACTGCTTCCGCCGAAGATGATGATGATCAGACGAGCATGCACACGTCAAACGCAATGCGGACAGCCAATCGATGGTCGAAGATGCGGCCGGACATGCAGGCTCCATCGTGGAAAGCTTGTTGCGGTGCGATACGATGCGATGCGATGCAATGTGGTCCATGTGGGTGAGCTAGGAACCAGAACCCAGCGCACTGCGACTCTGCCGCGCACTCTCCTGATCATCTCGAAATTCCCAGGGCGGGAGGGCGCACGTCACAGTCATGTTCCTTCTGAGGACGCGGGGTTATGCCGTTGTGCCCTGCCTCCAGGAAGATCTTGGGCCGTCCACAAGTGCTTGCTACGGCTTTCCGTTGATTGGTCGGAAAGTCTGGCATGGTACCGCAAAGGCGGAGCGCCGCTGTTGCGCGAACTCTCATCATCCGCTGCGTGCATGATGAAAGAGCTAGGTTCTCGTTGGCCTGGCCAGAGCCTAATCAGTGAGCACCGAGCAGACCTTTTTGAGACGCGCAAGTCCACAGCAAATGTGGGCAGACTGGCAAGCACAGCTCTGCGACTATCGTAATCATGTTTGACAAGGACCTTGGGGAGCGGCGATCTCCTCGCTTGTCGACATCGACTCATCAGGTGGCTTTCCATGATTCCAGTAGCGGAGCAGGCATTTGACCGGCCTGGACCTGTTCACCATTTCAATCATTTGACTTTGAACATGCGTGCCCAGCGCCACCAGAGCCTTGATAGAATGTACAGATTGTACCTACTCCGGGATCGCATTCCGCTGGATGCCAGGACTCCCGCGGAGTTTTCTCACACCGCGATCATGCATTCAACCTGCCTGCTTCGGCACGCTGCGCCGTCTGACACAGGGTTTAGTACCACCGCCAGCAAATCAAATATGGAGCAAGCCAGCGTTGTGCCATCGCTCATTTTTGACTGGCAAAGTGGATCAGCCGGATGTACTATACACCCACGCCGCTGCTTCTGCTGGCTGGGCCAGCTTCGAGACAAGGCAAGACATTCAATTATGAGCCACCAATTGGCGTTCACATTCTGGACAAGCATTCCACAAAAACACGATCAAGTGAGGACAACGTGCACCCGGGCGCGGAACGCTCAATCTCGATCCTGCTGAATGTGAAGTATCTTCTTCTGGATAGTCCGCCTAGCGGCGCATGTCTGGAGCTGAAGCTGTATTTGGCGGGTGAAAGGCCGAAACGCTCCTGCGTCTCGAGCAAACAAGGCTTCAGAGTGGATGTACTGATCATCATCAACTTGCTACGTTGTCAGTTACCTTATCGGGCGAACATGGGCTGTGATACCCATGGCCGGGCGGGAAGTGTATTCCTGCGAAGGAGACCAGTAGTAAGTACGACCAACACGACGTGGTGTGCAGTGTTTGACGCAAGCGATGCTGGGTCTCACGTCTCGCTAGTGATAGTCCATCGGATGCCTGTTACGACCGACCACCACGCACCCTGTCTGCGTCCGCTGAGACTTTTGTGGGACGTCTCGAGCAGAGCATGGCGCGTGGGTAACAAGATTCGAGATTGCGCCGTGGAGGGGTTGGTGAAGCTGCCAAAATGCCGGCGATCGCGGATTCGTGTGAGATTCAGAAATTTCCCCTCGCCCCTTGTCTGATGTGAGTGATGAGAAGGTTGAGGGACGATGAAGGTTCAAGGAATCCACCGGTCAGGTAGTGTGAGATGGGCGCGGAGGCGTGCGAGAAAAGCTGGCGCCGAGAGTACCGCTTGCAGTAGGTTGGCGAAAGCTGAGTCGTCCATCCTCGGCCGGGTCTTCCTTGGCGACCCATCATTCGTCGGCGCTGAGCCTGCGACGCGAAAGCTTCCCCGTTCCCATTTTGTCTTTGGATCGTATGTCGTCGTCACCTGCAGTCTGCCGGCCCATCGTCGACGTTGTAGACCCGCGATACCTTGCACTTTAGACGGCTAGGAACATCGCAGACCGCTCTTGTGCAAGCGCAGTGGGTGCATGTGGCCCGCGGTGGAGCTGCCTTCCATCGTGAGAGAGGACGGAAATGTCTCTCCTTGCCGACGATCAACGAGAATTCGTCAGCGTCACAAGGCGAAGATGGCTTTTCCGACTCCTTCGTGTACGGCACGGATTGATGAGGTGCGTCCAACTGCTGCGGCCAGGCTGTCCAACCCAGTCACCACTGTCCCAGTATGATACATATGGGTACTACTTGTCAGCGTTTCAGCAAGGTTAAGCCTTGACCGTCTGCATGCGCGTTGTACTCAGCCCAGACAGCCCAGACAGCCCAGACAGTGGACGGAGTGGAAGGTTGAATAATGGATGCATGATATGTGCGATGAATGGCAATGGAAGGGGTGGTATGGATCGGACGGATGCTGATCGACACACCCCAGCGGTCGGCGAGTATAATTCTGCCGGTCACGGTGAGCTCGTCTGCGGTCGTGTTCGGATGTCTGGCCTTCCCTATGCTAGCCCTGGACAAGTCTGAACTCTGGCACAGTTGCGTGTGCGTATTCGATAATCAAACGGCGTGATGACCGCAGTCGAGACAGAACAATTAATGGCAGTGGTAGGACTGGCTGACCGGGATGTGCACTGACTTGGTAAGCCCGCAGGCTCTCGCCCAGCCCGAGCCCTGAGCGAGCCAAAGAAAGGGCACAGCTCCATGGACGACGCATGGAACCCAGCGCCAGAATGCGCGCCAGTAGATTTTCAACCACTAGCGTCCAGAGCCAGAAGCATGTTCCCCCCTTCCTTCGTTCCCTCCTGCCATCCGCATCCGCATCCGTATATCCTTCAGCCAGCATTTTTCGATAATTTCATCACCCAAGACCGGCGGACTCCTGGCAGGCGGGCTGGCCGGCCGTTGGCTCTTGTCACGCTTCAGGCTGCGCCCAAGCGTTGGTGCTTTGCTTCGTACCTCCGACGCCATCGATCGCATGGCTGGCTCGCTATTATTACTGCCATTTGCTGCTCCATACCTGATACCTGACACTTGCCAACCTAGTCCGGGGGACCACTTGGCCGCTAGCATCATCATGCACCGGCGCGGCGTCCATCCTCATCGTGCTGCCTCTGCTGCTGCTGCTGCTGCTGCGTCTCGTCTCGTCTCGCCGGGTCGGGTTCGCGATGATGTGATGTGAGGGGCTCAGGCTCACGACGGCGATGAAGCCTGAGTCGGAGTCTCAGCCGGAAAGCCCTGATCCTGTGTCTAGTCTGGTCTGATCTGGGTCTGGGTCTGCGCCTGCTGCCGTTGTTACTCCTCCTTTCCGCTCTCGAACCCGTCCATCTCCGGTCCGTGTCTTGTCTCGTCCTTTGACTCCACTCCTTGCCCCTTTGCCTTGTGTCGGTCGATCCCGTCCTTGGTCCGATGCGATGGTCTTGGGTGGCTCGGGTCAGTGCAAATCATCAGTCAGGCTAGCTCCAAACTCCAAGGTTGCGTTGCTTGGTGGAGGTGCCACTTTCCCTCCCCATACCTGACTATCTTACCGCATCGTATCGTAAGTTTTGCCCGCCCTCGCGCATGCCTCTGCACTTCACTGCCGCCGCCCTTGCGTGGAGCTGGAGCGAGCGAGCAATCAATCAACAACGGCTGTCGCCGCCGCTTCCGTTGGGTTGATGTCTCTTCGGTAACTGCCTCTCTCGCTCTTTCCTTGGTATTGCTCTTGCTCGTTTATTGTCATTCTCATTCACTCCACCTCACTGGCGCCGACTACCTTTCCACCACTTCTGCCTGCTCGACCTCGCTACACTCACCTCGACCTCGCTGTCCTCTTCCTCAGCTCAATTCACTTCGACTCACCACTTCCTCACATCATCGACCTTCCCTTCCTCCCGTCATCTGCGCCTGCCTTTCTTCCAGTCTGCTGCGGAAGACACACCTGGATCATGAACACATGAGCAACTTGGCTGCGGTTCACTTCACTACGACAGCAGTATGACCACCACGGCATATAACGAGCCCATTCGCTTCGAGCCCATTCGTTTTAGAGATCCTTTTCGTGTCTCCAAAAAGCTCTCCTCTCCGACCTCCTCCAAGAGCTTCCACCACCTCTCACATCGATCAACTGGCCAACTCGCTTTCGCCAGGCACAGGACGCTCTCACCCGACATGGACACTGCTCCTCAGACCCACAGATCAAACTATCAACGTCAAGAGCATGGAAACTTCAATGGAGACATCACCAGCACCCAGCAGACACAACGTTCACAAGTGCTACCGCCATATCCGCCTGTCGATATGAGCTTTCATGCACAGGAGAACATTCGACCCGTGGTGTCAGGCACATCCACTGCTCGAACGTCACCTGCGAACCCAGTGTTTGTGGAAGAGAGAAGACGATCACACGCCAATGCAATTGCTTCCAACTTTCAGATCCCTCGTGATGTGAACGACAGCGGTGGAAGCCTGGCTGAACTAGCCGCTCAGGTGAGTGTCAGATCAGAGGCTCGAGCATTGGATCAGTTCTAATTGGCAGCAGATTACTTGTTTGTTCTGGTTTGAATCCTCTGACGTCCTCCAAAGAGTCGCGGACTCACCTGGTGCGACTCACCCGACGAAACCGCTATCCGCGGATGCGAAGCCTACCACGGGGTTCCGGAAATGGGTGACGACAATACTCTCCACAACATGCGTAGCACAAAATGTGGTCCTGCTTGCTCTGTTGTTCATTTACCGGCTGAAGAAGCAAAATCCAACTGTCCGCGGCAAGCCTGGGAGTGAATACAGGCTGTTGACGGTGGCATTGATGCTCGGCAACAAATTCTTGGACGACAATACTTACACCAACAAGACTTGGGCCGAGGTATCTGGCATCAACGTTGGTGAAGTGCACATCATGGAGGTGGAGTTTTTGAGCAATATGAAGTACTGCCTATTCACATCCGAGCAAGACTGGACAAGCTGGCTTGCACTGTTGGGCAAATTCGCCGCATTCTTCGACCAAGCCGCTCGACCGCAACAAGCAAACCTGCCAGTGCCAATTCTACCACCGGCGTCTTCTCTCCACGTTCCGATGGCCCTTCCTTCACCGCCAGTATCGAACCACGCCTCGCCTCCGTACAACCCGGACCCTGCACCGCATCCAGTGGCTCAAAGCATGGTAGGACAGCATGGACCGACTCCAGCTCCATCACCTCTTGGTCCGCTCGGTGAGGTCAATCACGCACCATCACAACAAGCGTCCAGGAAGCGAAGCCGTGACGAGTCGACGACGGAGCCGCCCGCGAAGAGGATGATGCATGGGTACCAAAATTATACCTCACCGCACCGCTATTCGACAATGGTGCCGCAGCACTATCCTGGACAGCCCGTTCCCCGTCTCACGCTGCCCAGTCTTTCCATACCGCCTCCTCAGTCGTCCAACAGTGGACCTTCACATCTCTCGCAGGGTCACCAACTCCCTCCGTTGAACGTGCCTGCCAGGGCGATGGCGATGGTCTACCCTGCCACGAATGCTCAGGCACAGAGCTCTCAGACGCCTACATCGTATGCTTCGTCCTCCTACCAGCAACCGCCACCGCCACACTCGCAGAACACATCACGGCATACGAGTCCATACGCCGACACGAATGGAACGTCGCCCTCTGGCACTTTGCCACACTCGGCTTCATCTCTTCAGGCACCCACTCAGATCTCACCATCGTACTTTCTTCAACAGCGGAATTCCCCATACCGACCAGTGCACAATGTGTCGACTTTGTTGTACCCGCCACCATCGGGATCAATCCAGAGTCGTCCGATGAACATTGAGCTGAACCAGATGCACTACCAACCGCTGGGCAAGCCGACTCAACACACCGGTCGCCTTCCATACGTGGGCCAGAACCTGTGGCTCGATGGCAATCACCCACAAGAAATGACGCCGATTCACCGATGGCTTCCAAGTGCTCATCAGCAGCACGTGATTTCGCCGCAATAGAACTGCTGGTGGTCACTACCCGATTGGAATCCACATTTCGACCCTTTCTTCTGATTTTGTTTGCGTTATAGCGGTGGTACACTGGCGTTTGCTGGCATAGCGGGCTTTCACAGAGAGATGAAGTCAGGCAATGAGGAACGAATTTTGCATCATGACCGGCGTGTGATGAGAAGTGAGCCCGGCGAGGCTACGCGAAGAATGGTGGAGAACATGATTGTGACGAGCGAAAGGCCTACAGCTAAGGCACGGAAGAAATTTCACCCGGTCAGAGCAGTGAAAGTTCTCTCGACATTGAATGTGATGAGACTCATATCTCCTGTCCAATTGCCTTCGGTCGCAACGCTTCATTTCGTTATCACACACAATGCATGAGCGTGTTCAAGGAGTCAAAACGACAGCATGACTAAGACGAGGGTAGTCTTCAAGATTCACGGAGTATTGACATGACATCTCTCTCCTCTCTCACATGAACGCACTGGACTGTTCTGGCCACTGACGAGTCTGCCGAATCTTAACAAGAAAGTCACCCCTTCAACCGCATGATGTCCATTCTTAGCAACGCGAGGTGCATGCAGTGTGACGCTATTGGATCACAGCCGCCCAAAGCTCGGCTCTGAAACGGACCCTCTACGTTTCAAAGCCCGCTTGTGGCTAGGCCGGAGAACCCTTTCCACCTGCAATACCTCACGGGTGCACTTCATTCGCTCTTCGATTGTTCCACCGTCGTGCTCTTCCCATGCGGGTGGCCTGTGGCAGTCTCAGGTGCTCCGCGTCGCCACGGAGTGGTCGCCGCTTACGCGATGACAGTGACAGGTTGAGTGGTGGGAGACCCAAAACTTCGAGAAGGTGAGATCGATACACGCCTATCTTCTTTTTCGCTCTTTCACATTGCTTGACGTTCGTATCGGTGCAGGAAGAGAGGTATGTTGACTGCTGCGTTTATTAACTGTCGGATCACATCGCGTTATCGTCGACGCATGCAGGGTTAGCGTGAGTCGCTATATCGGGTCACAAGGAGGGAATAACGCAGGTCGCATAACTCATTGCTGCTCTCTGCTTCGTGTTTCGACGACAGAGGCCATTAACGTCCCTTCGGACTGCGAATACGCCTTCTCTCACGGAGGGAAACCTGCCTAATTTGTCCGAACTCCGGCATAATATTAGGATCGCGGCTGGTCCGTAATAGTCGTCCTTTTCATTCGCCTTGCAGGAACTCGGATTCGAGGAAGGCATCGAGCTACGCTCCCAGACGACACGGATTCTTCGCTGTGGAAAGGACTCTCTCTCTTGGCGGATCGGCGACCAGGCGACCAGGCGACCGGGCTGCCATCCGAACACGCTTGCCGTGACAACGAAGCCGGGACATTTCAACACAACAAACCACAAGGAAAATCAACAACGCCATATCCCAAGCATGCGATACTCAAGAACAATCCTCTTCGTGCTGCCGCCGGCACTCCTGGCAGCCAAATTACAAGATTTCCAGCCCAGGATCAACTCGCTTGGACCTCAATGCAATGCTGCATACAACCAGGAGGTCAGCTCATGCTCGAAGACTGATTTTGACCCCAAGGGATCCGGATGTAGTGCAGACTGTCTGGAAGGTCTACAGACTTTGATTCCGACAGTACGCACAGCTTGTGCGAGCGAAGATTTCGGCGATGGTCCGAATTTGGTCAAGCTATTCATACAAGGTACTGGACCGCAGACTTTGTGCAAAAACTACAATTCACTCATCGCCTCGATATCGGTGCCGGCGACACAGCCTGACACCTCGTCGGCAGCACCTTCAAGTAACAGCGACACCGAGAGCGAAGGCACAAGCACGCAAGCAGCCAGCACATCAAGCTCAGAAGCATCGGCGACGGAATCGAAGGACAGCAAAACCACTTCCGAAAACTCTTCACATTCGACGCAAGCATCCACAAGTAGCGATCTTCTAACGGACTCATCGAGCACCGCCAGCTCGACGACTTCATCAACTACGAGCACATCAACTCGAAAGAGCGACAGTGGCGGAGGCAGTCCATTCGATATTACAGCCGGTTCCGAAGCATGTGGCATGAGAGTCTCCATGCCCACGGCGACAGGGATTTTTATACTGCTGGTATTTGCTGCGATGGCGCGGTAGTCATGAGCAGTGGCGGAGGGAAGCAGAGCGAAGCCGTATTTGAAAGCATCCAGCCCAGTGAAAGATCAGACAACCAGGGAGAGGACTGTTTCAACAGCGTTTTAGCGAGCTGTCATCGCACGGATCGATGAATCGACAGTATCAGGGAACATTCACAAGATTATTGGCGCGTGGGAAGGCCAGCAGAAAGTGACTGTCGCGTCGGGCAGGAACGTGTATATCAAGACCTTGTACGAATATGGTTCGGATGCGGCCTAAAGGGAGCTCATCCGGTCGAAGGGCATTCCTTTTGAGAAGCTTGATGTACATAACAACGAGCATCCGTGTCAGTCGACAGACATCGACACTCTCAATCATTTGCATAGCCTTCGAGTGCGTTGACAACTGCTTGACGCACCCTGTCTCTCGACGCCAGCTAGTGTGTCTTAGGCAATTTCTTGTCTGCCAGCCTCATCCTGCCGAGGCGTCTCGTGTCAGCGATTCAGCTGGAGACATGGTCGTCACGATAAGAATTGTTGAGGCTCGTGAGAGGAACCACGAAGCAACTCGAATTGATCACTGTCTCTACGCGTGTGCGAATGTCAATCCTCCATTACATTCATCCGACGGTCACAACTCGGCGGATCAAATCCAGACAACACCCAAAGACTCAGCTCTGAAGCAGATCTGACGCTAAAAACCTTAAATCACGAATCAAGCGACACAACATCTCACGCATCGGTCCGGCTTCTTTTTCTCGTTATCATCCAGGAGAACTTCGACCTCATCTTTCTCTTCGCCCTCGCGACCACCCTCTCCGCCCTCCCCTCTTCGACCCGTCATGGCGTCCAGAGCTGCCGCCCGACCGCTCGCGCAGCTGACTGCCGCCATCGGGCTCAAGCAGACGGGAAGCCGTGGTTTCGTGACAGCTTCACGATCAGCCTCATTGCCATTGCGACCTGCGAAAGCGCAATTCAACAAGTCACAGCTGCAGACCAGCTTCCGAAGAGGTGTTGCCGACACTGCAGCGCCGGTCAAGAAGCGCAGATTCCGATTCTTCCGATGGACGTGGCGATTGACATACTTGTCGCTGCTGGGTGGGCTGGGATATGTTGGTTACGGAATCTACATCAACCGGAATCCTGTTGAGCAGGCTGAACCTGATCCGTCCAAGAAGACTCTGGTTGTGCTCGGTAGGACACGAGGCTTGCGCAATGCAATGACGAGATGCTAATTCACAGACAGGCACTGGCTGGGGCTCCGTCTCTCTGCTGAAGAAACTCGACACCGAAAACTACAATGTCATCGTCATCTCGCCGCGCAACTACTTCCTCTTCACGCCCCTCCTACCGTCATGTACGACCGGAACGATCGAACACCGCAGTATCATGGAACCGATCCGCAACTTCCTACGACACAAGAAGACCGCTGTCAAGTACTACGAAGCCGAGGTGACCAAGATTGATGCAGAGAAAAAGATGGTCTACTTCAGTGATGACTCCGACGTCAAGGGCTCAACATCCATCAGCGAGGTACCGTTCGACATGCTGGTGGTTGGTGTCGGCGCTGAGAACGCGACCTTTGGTATTCCTGGTGTTCGTGAGCACGGTTGCTTCTTGAAAGAGGTTGGTGACGCACAAAAGATTCGCAAGAAGATCATGGACTGCTGCGAGACTGCTACTTTCAAGGATCAATCACCGGATGAAGTCAAGCGTCTGCTGCACACCGTTGTAGTCGGTGGCGGTCCGACTGGTGTGGAGTTCGCCGGTGAGCTGCAGGACTTCTTCGAGAACGACCTTCGCAAGTGGATTCCTGAGATCAAGGACAACTTCCACGTTACACTCGTTGAGGCACTTCCCAACGTTCTGCCATCCTTTTCCAAGAGCCTGATCGATTACACCGAGCAAACTTTCAAAGAGGAGACAATTGATATCCGGACAAAGACAATGGTCAAGAACGTGACTGAGAAATACATCGAGGCCGAATATGTGGATGCGAACGGACAGAAGGTGCTCGAGAAGATCCCATACGGCCTGCTCGTGTGGGCTACCGGAAATGCTCTCCGACCTCTCGTCAAGGACCTGATGTCGCAAATTCCTGCTCAAAAGGAGTCACGCCGTGGACTGGCCGTGAACGAATACCTCGTCGTGAAAGGTACTGAGAACATCTGGGCAGTCGGTGACTGCGCCATTGCCAACTACGCACCTACCGCTCAAGTCGCCAGTCAGGAGGGCGCTTTCCTCGCACGTCTGTTCAACCAAATGGCCAAGACCGAGGAGATTGAATCTCAGCTATTATCATTGTCTGAGGCTCAAGGCAATGCTCCCAACAAGGAGGCCCGCCAACAGGCTTTCGAGGACATCAAGGATCTGCAGAAACGTTTGCGCCGCGTCAAGCAGATGGGTCCATTCGAATACTCTCATCAGGGCTCCATGGCGTACATTGGGAGTGAAAAGGCTGTGGCCGACATCAGCTGGTTGACTGGAAACCTCGCCAGTGGTGGTCAGCTCACTTACCTGTTCTGGAGATCGGCATATTTGAGCATGTGCTTCAGCTGTAAGTATATCGGGATAGATGTGATGCGTTTTGATTTGGTAACTGACATCTCTCTCGCAGCTCGCAACAGGATTCTCGTCTTTGTCGATTGGTTTAAGTCGTATCTATTTGGCCGCGACGTTTCACGAGAGTAAATGTTGGCCTTTCACAGGCATTCTTTATGACCTCTCATCCTATACCTTCCTGATTGAGACCTGATACTGATACACTAGCTGGGGATGTCAACGAGCGGCGTCGGTCTTGGGCGCTAGGCAGAGGACGACGGCTGATATACCGAACACGCGAGGGAGCGATAGATCTGTTTGTGTAGCGGGATGGGATTGAAGCTTTTAGCAATGCAATACCATCGAGTCGAGTTGCTGACTGCTGAAAGTCGTCTCAGCGTCGTATCCGTGGTATCTACTCGGTTCTGGGCTTGACATCTAAAGCTTTCCAATCCGTCGCCGAATGGCCTCCGCCTCCTCTTGCGGTATGCTTGACCATTCCCTCTCGATCTCCTTGGCCTGCGCATTTGCATCTCTCGGCAGCCTGATCAACCCATCTTGCGTTATAGTAGCCACATGTCTCCCTTCCGGACTCCAGACCCTACTCACGAACAGCCCTCTCCCGTTCGTGTACCTCGTCGTCCAGTCCTCCTTACAAAACCACTTCGCTTCTCCCGGTCCGACATCCTCAGCGAACATCAATTCCTCCGCTCCCGAGTGAAAGATGACCTGATGCACCAGACTCCCCAGTCCCGTGTACAGATCTCCAATACCGTACGCATTTCCCACGTGAAACAGACTATTCCGATCTGAAGCGTACAGCTGTGCACAGAGATGCATATTGGGATCATCCTTAGACATCGTGCCGATGGAGCGGTAGAAAATCAGTTGCCGCTTGTCGAGAGGATGCAGACCACGGTTATACGCCGTCATATCTGCTTTCCTCGAGTCCAGGCCCGGACAAGCATCGTTCTTGCCCGTCGTCGCTTGCTCTCGCCAGTACCACGGCATGTCGAAGCCAGGACACTCTTCGAAGTCGCTTGGTCTCTTGCCGTGTAAGGCGGCGGCGTACTTTTCCCAGAGCTTGGTCGAAGATTGGACGTCTAGTGGACCAGTCTCGGCTTTTTTGAAGATGACGGTGCTGGTGAACATGATGCCCGCGTTCTGGGTGACCGTCACGATACGGGTGGAGTATGAGCGACCATCGCGTATGCGTTGCACGGAGTAGGTGAACGGCACTTCGGGAGCGCCAGCGAGGATGAAGTTTCCAGAAACGTTCTTCGATGCATGTCAGATACTGGTGTGATAGATATGGTGAGCACTGCCATGACTTACACTGATGAAGAAACCCTGTGCTACAGTTTGACACGCTGCCCATGCAGCTTGCATATACACATGTCCACCATATGCGACACCTGGAGCACCATCCTTACCGCTAGGTGTGAACGGAAGAGCGATGGACTGGAATGTGTTGGCGTCTAGCTGCTTGACTTGAACGAGCTTCTCGAAGGGAATGTACTCATTTCCATCGTGCGGAGGAGGCATTTCCAAAGTCAGACTTTGCACAATCAAGGCACACTTGGTCTCATTCGATCAACGGTAGGATGACATGCAATGTACAATGGTCTGGAGTTTAGTCAAGTCTCGATGTCGAGCCTCGGTTCGGCTGAGGTTGAATCCCATGGCCGGATAGGGAAGGTAAGGCGCAGATGAAGCTGAACAATGTCCAAGATGTGTATCTTTTGTGTATCTGGACGAGGCAAGTGAAGGACGTCCTACTTGCAGACGAGACGTACGAGCAGCTTCACGGAGTTTACTGCATCGGTGCTTCCGCTCGAATTGCATACTCCAAGCTACATAGGTGCACTTTGTCCAGTGGAGTGTAAGCCACCAAAAGGAAACGTCTTAGTGGAAGGACTCTAACTTATTGTAGGACGAATTGCGATGCCTCTCTCCCCGACCCTGCGCGCATGCTTTACCCTACAGGCTTCGCTCGCTTGGCTTGAAAGGTGTAGGTTGAGCGGAAGCACGGAGGGATGTAGCCGATGGCCTCTGAATGTCCTGGAGACGCTCTGTCGACGAAGTTGACTGAAAGACTTTCGGGGACCCGGCGCACAAACACCAGAGAGGAGTGAGCAGGGTGCAGGCCGTCTCTCGTAGGTGTATATACGTATTGGATCTGGGACACATCTCACAAGCTCGACCGCGGTGTACCGCGATTCTGCAGCCTCATTCTGGTGCACCACACGCGTTCGTCAAGGCCTATCCTCCTCCCTCCAGTTGTCCAACAGTTGCCCGACGCGCTTGAAAGAGCACGGCTTCGTCATGTACACATCAACTCCAGACTTCAAAGCCTCTGCCTGATCGCTGCTCTTCGCATTTCCCGTCAAGGCCACCACAAGCGCAGGTTTGGGAGGCCGAGGCCCACTTTCGTCGACCGGAGTTTTGTCACTGTCCCTACGGCTGGCTTCAATCCGGCGGATGCAGCGTGTGGCTTCAATGCCATCCATGACGGGCATGGATATGTCCATGAACACAATATCGGGCGTGAAGGAGTCAAACACGGTGACGGCTTGCGAGCCGTCTTCCGCGAGTTGGCAGAGATCTTCACCGTAATGGCGTTGCTTAACGAACGTGTGAAGCAATTGAAGGTTCAGCTTATTGTCGTCGACAAGAAGAAGCCGTGGCCTGCGGGTTTGAGGAGACGAGGGCGCGGTCCAGAGAGCCGTGGATCCAGTGGTCGTGCTGTGGAAAGGGGCTGCTTGGGACGCTGAGTTGAAGATCTCCATTTCGTATTTCCTTTTCTCGCGCGGCAGCGAAACAAGACTGGTAGCGAGTTCTTCAGTATGGCCGGAGGTGCTCACCAGATCCCTGGAACTCAAAGCTGATTCTGTCCCGGGAGCATTTCGAGAAGCACGGCTACCATCGGTCTTGCCTTTGTCCTGTTCTCTGTCCAACGTCCAGGTAAATGATGGAGGCGATAAGAATGCCGGCCTATCCTCGTGCTTCTTCTGCAGAGGTTGGGTATTCGGCGAAACAGGAGCCTCGTCCTGAGGGTGACCTCTACCCTCACCACTGTTTGGGAAGGGGAAGCCACCATCTGTTCCAGCGCTTACTTCCTTGAAATGTTGCTTGGAGGCTTCAACAGAGCTCCTGAATGGTGTTCGCCGAGACGATGAACCACGTCGACTTTGTTGAAGATGTCGGTGCTGAGTGTCATTCATACCGCCAGCTACACCAGAATAGTTGGTTTTTGCACTGGCTCGTGAGGATGCTCGAGAATTGCCTGGACTCTGCTCGCTGTTTCTTGCGGAAAAGTATCTACCATGCGGCGAGAGCGCACGTTGTGCATCCGTAGGCTGGTTCAAAAACTTCTCCAGTGCCCGGCTGAGCGCTTTGGCGAGTTTGTGGGGACCAAACGGCTTGCAAATCGCCTCGACTTGACTACTGCGGATATCTCTCGACATGATGGCTTGTCGAGAGGGATTGGCGCAAAGAATGATGATGCTTTGTCGGGAGAGCGTTTCCAGGAAAAGCGGTCGCTGGGCGAGCAACGTAGCTAAGTGCATCTCATCCACTAAAAGGATCTGAGCCGGAATATCGAAGTCCCATGTCTGCATTACAGGCCAGCCGAACCATCCAGTCAAGTATTGGGCAAGAGCGGAGTGAACGGCGGCGGCGCCTTGTGTCTGACCAAAGCTGTCAAATTCCATAGCAGGTTCGTAAATGGCAGTCTGCGGTGGGGCCTCTAGGGATTGAAGCTCAGAGATGGTCGAGTCCTTCGTGAAATGTCCAGTAGTTTGAGCTCTAGAAGAGGGGCTGGCAGTTCGACCACGTGTGACGCCAGATGTTGTTTTCTTCATCGCTGTGAGATGGGGTCAGATCATGGATGTCAAAAACGACGTTTCGCTTTCTTACTCACGTATAGTGACCGCCACGACAGTGCCAACGTTGACGATGGACTTGATGTCAATCTCACCGTGAAGCATATTGACAATCGCTTTGACAATAGGTAGGCCAAGGCCGGTACCGGCTGCTTTGGCGTTCTCTTGGGCAAAGGCGGTGAAGGCTTTAGTCCTGAGATATTCTGGTGACATGCCATGCCCTGTCTGCAACGACGAAGTATAGAAGTTAGCCGGTGTTTCAGACGTTCGTGAGGGTTCGAAAGCTTTCAAGACATGCTCTTTGCCTTGCATACTTGGGTACTCACGTCTTTCACAATGATCTTGATGATGGACGGCGTCTCCTCTGCAGACCTGGCCGACGGATCTGCAGATCTTTGAACGCGAGACGTACGTAGCGAGACAGTGATGTTCCCGTGCTTGGTGTACTTCAGCGAATTGCCGAACAAATTCATCACGATTCGCCGAATCGCCCCCGGCTGAGTCGAATAGTACCAGTCCGTCGTGCCTTGAATGTCGAGTACCATTTCGACCTGCGGTCTCATGGCGTTCAGAACACGCTTCATACTGGATCTTACCCCAACATCGTGCAAGGTCCCGTTGAAAGAAGGGGACGTATTGTCGAAGTCCATCTGTGTCCGGACCTTGGCCAGATGTGTCATAGCCAGCCCCTCAACGACCTCTTCGGTCAACAGGGCTACATCGACCGACTGATCTGTCACGAACAATGGTTCTTGCCGCAAATTGGTCGTGGTAGGCATCTTGGAGTCTCGATTTGCAGGATCATTCGACGAAGAAGTGGAAGCTCGTCGCATGTTGCTCACCTTGTTGTAATCGAGTACCATCGAGATCGTGTCAAGAAGAGTATGGGCGCAGGCATCCATGGTGTCCACACAAGATCTTTGGAAAGCATCGCAGTCGGAGCCCTGCAGAAACTCGATACATGCCAAGATGCCGTGCAGCGGACTTCTCAGCTCATGCGACACGGATCCGATGAAATCGCCCTTCTGCTCGTCGGCAACGGCGGTCGCGAGACGGACGATCTCGGACTTGACAACACTGCAGTACGACAGCATTGGAAGATAATCCATCTCATGCGAGAAGACGCGATATCGAGAGTTGGTGAACGCGAAGCAGGACGTCCAACGGTTGACATTGGCGTGGAAGATGGGAATGAAGATGACCTGTTTCGCATCCGGAAATTGGCGCCGCATGAGGACCAATTCATACAGTTGAGCAGAAAGTGCACCGGAAACGTGGCGACCTTCATAGTCGAACAGCGTAGTGCCTGTATTATCGGGGATATTGTAGATTCGGCCGCGTGGATGTCTCTTGCACATGCGTTGCAGTTCCGGTGGGGTCAAAGTGACCTTGAAGGTAGTGTCTGCACGGCCGAAATTGGCGGGCGGGCGACCGCCGCATCGATTGATGGAGGCCGCGCCCAGAACTACACGCTCTCGTATAGCACCGCTGTACGCAGACCTTGCTGCCCCAACACCTGTGCCGGTAACAGACTCGGATGAGTTTCGTTGAGGCAGTTCCATACGACTTGTATTGCCATAGTCCGAGTCAGCACTGCACAAAGTCGGCCGTGCATTATCTGCGAGCGCATTCGTATCGAAGAGCGCTACGCCGCCTCCTTCGTCAGGCTCCAGATCAAGAGCTTCTCGCAAGAGGTAGGCCGCTCGATCGAATACGCTCTGTTGGCCTGCTTCCGTGGCGCTTGGCTTTGAAATTCTGATCCCCGGGCTGGATGACCTCGCGTCACGCGAAGCTTGTCGCCCCCGTGATTCCTCCAACTCCTGAGACGACGCAGTGGCATTGCCAAGTCGGCGCGCTACATCTTCGAAAGTCTGTTCTTGAGCTGGATTGACAGATGCAGAGTCGGTCTGTGTGCTCTGACATGGACCAGCGTTGGAGTGAAGTTCAGCTCCGGACACATCCGCAGTCTCATATGCAGCAGCCCGGGGATTGCATCCGACCGTGAGCGTGGATGTCGATCTTGAAGGCAAAGCGCCACTGGACTCGACAGCAGATGACTGACGAGATAGATCGGGAGTCAGCAGCTGTGAAGAGCCTGCCAGATTCGAAACCCCGCCTGCACGAGTCTCATTATTGTAGCTGTGACTACGCCGAGTGCGAAAGCCCCGCTCAAGGCTGATAAATTCAGCCACGCACCAGTTCATACGAATGGCTCGCTGCTTCTCGTGAGACTCTTTCACTGTTTTCATATGCGCCACAATATTGTTGGCCAAAGTGTGCAGGACTGTGCCATGTCAACAAAGCTCCAACTGCCCGGATAGCTCCTCAGCGTACCCTTCATTTGGCGCGTGTTCATAGGAGGTCGAGGGTGAGAATCCAGCAAGAACAATGCTCCGATGTTGATGTTGTTCTCCGTGCGTAACGGGAATCCAAGATAGTAGCGAAAGCGTCGCTCGGACCTAGTGTAGATGCTTTGCCAGCGTGGTTCGGTGGCCATGTCAAGGACCTGAAAGACCGATCAGATCGAATGTATCATGAGTGGCCTCGAGGCAACACATTGGACAAGCTCACCTCGTAATACTTCCGTCGTCAGCAAGGCGTGGTACGTGTGCAAGCGTCCATTCCACCAGACTGCCTTTACTGGGCACGCTGATATTGCCATACTACAAGTCGTCGTCGGCGTGCTCAAAGTCTTCGTGATCCTCCAGGTCCATAGTTTTCGTAGTCTCTGCCACGAAGTATGAGCTGTCCTTGTCCACAAGTCCGATCAAAGCCCGCCTGACATCGAGGCGATAAGCAGCGAGTTGAGCGTGCGCTTGGAGTACCGTGTCCGGGTATGGTAGGTAGAGTGACTGGTCCTTCACTTCCTTCGGTGGTCGGTAGTATTGGTATAGCTCCCTTGCCCTCTCTTCTCCAACGTCCTCGGGCTCAGTATATGCATCGCCCGCCTCACTGAGAGAAGCGGCCATTGCTTCGAGGGATCTGTTCGGTCAGGGCGGGATGCCGGGAAAACCAGAGGCTTGGTCGATGGCTTCCGTGGGGAGAGTCTTTTCAATGCAGGTAAGGTAGGTTGTGTGCTTAGGAATCAGTGCTTGTTCTGGCCACTCGATCGTTCAATTCCACTCATTGATGCGAGTCGGAATGAAGTGTAAGGAATGCTGCGATGACAAGACAACGAGGACACACCAGTGTGTACTGTTCACAGTGCGGTCACTGGCAAGCGAAGCATGAGGTGTGGAGAAGTGCGGCACCCAGCCCAGCTTGTCGCTTCTATTCCTCCTTGTGGATCTCGGGAGCCGTGCCCCTGACGGACCGATACTTGCCGGAGTCGGTAAGCAGTCCCACGGTCGATAAGTTCTGGTTTGTACCTGCTTCCACGGAGCGGCGTGGATTTCGGCAAGATCGCCGTCGGGAGGTAAGGTAGGCTCGATCTCAGGTGGTCCATTCCGAAGGCATCACCTCACGGCATCACCTCATGACAGGTGGTCTGCCTTCCTTGTTCCACTTCACTCTACTGCAAAGCCACTCCACAGCCTCTTTCACGCCAGTTCCGGTCAATGCACTCAGCGGCAGCACTCTGCTGTCCCGCACGTTCTGGCCCTTTTCACCTTCGAACACCTTTCGTACCAATCCCTCCTTGATCCTCACCACCTCGACACAGTCTTCCCGATCCTGCTTGTTGGCCAGCACCAGCACTGGCACTCCTTCTGTCTCTTCATTTTGTAGCACATCTTCCAGTACCAATCTGCACTCTTCCAAACGTCCTTCCTCATCTTCCTTGCTGGGTCCTTTGCCGAGTCGCTCGATGTCTGCGTCGCCCACGTCTGTGCTGTCAACCACGAAAACAATGGCGTGACAGCTGCGGTAGTAGGACTGCCAAAGTCCACGCAGCGTATGCTGACCGCCGACATCCCAAATGCGCAAGTAGAGCTCTGGCAAATCGATGAGACTGACGTTCTGTCCTACTGTAGGAACAGTCTTCAAGTTGGGCTGATGTGCATCGTTGTAGAGACTCTTGATCTGCTCGAGAAGTGTCGTCTTTCCAGCATTGTCGAGACCAAGAACGAGGATTGAGTACTCTTCCTTACTTGTAGCATGGAGCCACAGAGCTTGCGCGAGATGGTACATTTGTACTATCGGTGATCGCCGAATCTCATTGCTTATGGAGTAATAGAGAAGGGCGGTTGTTGATCAATAGTCTCACGTGTCAAGTGCACACGTCGCGCGCTCGTTGATCTTCTCAGGCATTCAGGCAGGAACCACTCCCGCGCTTGCCGCGCCAAGGAAAGCCGGGACACACCATTTTGCTTCCTCGCTGACCCGCAACTTCAGATCGCTCATTTCACCATCCACAATCCGCAAAAATGGCACCAGCAGCAACCGGAGGCAAGAAGCAGAAGAAGAAGTGGTCGAAGGGAAAGGGTATGCCAATTCCATCTCTACCGCCCAGCATCCATCCGATCGAATCCAGCCGCATACCACCGCGCACATCGAGCACCACATGACGGCGACAACCGAGCATATACTAACATCTCTTCTCCCGACAGTCAAGGACAAGGCCCAGCACAACGTCCTCCTCGACAAGGCCACGAACGATAAGCTTCAGAAGGATGTCCAGTCCTACCGCCTCGTCACAGTCGCCGTCCTCGTCGACAGACTGAAGATCAACGGATCATTAGCGCGCAAGTGCCTCGCCGATTTGGAGGAGAAGGGTGTGATCAAGCAGGTGGTTAACCACCACGCATGCAAGATTTACAGTGAGTGGAGCCATACCAGAGTCGGATCGAAGTCCGGTGATGTTCTTGATGCAGTCACTGACCATGGACTTCCTCTTCACAGCTCGTGCTGTTGGTGGTGCCGATTAAACGAACAACCTCGCGCACGGTGGAGCAGGGGCATTCTGCAGAAATCGATTGATATGAATATCTGATGGCGTACGGCTGGTTCTCATAGGGTCGAAGGAGCACACGGGAAAGCGGAACGACCACTATTTCTTGCCACTCAAGGCGGGAGTGTGCAATACGATACTTCTCTGGACTGCAGTCAACGAATGCGAAACCGTCACGAACCCAACAATCTTCACATTTCCAGCAGCGTCTGTCTCATGGTCATGCTCGTCGCGGGCTTGAGCCATCGCCCTCGTGCAAACCATGCAAGCTATTTCCAGCGAGAGAAGGAGCATAAGTGTGGACCCATCGCTCTCATGTCGGATATCGCATCAAATTGCCGTCACATTTAACTCGTAAGAGCACTACATTTTATCAAAGACCTCCGTGCCTGTGAGCCTAGTCTTTGGGTGACCGTGATATCTGCTCTGGTCCCTGTCGGTCTCCTCGCCATCATCGTAATCATAATCCGATCCGTTGAAAAGTGTACTCCTCTCCGCCTCGGAACCGTGCATCATGTCGAAGCTGCTAGCACTCGAGCTGGCACTGGGACTGGCCGGCTTCTGTCCAGTAAAAGCCTCAGACAGAGCAGCGGTACCACCACCAGCAATCTCACCAACCCAAATCTGTCCGCCGTTGGGGGCAGGACTGCGCGAGACCTCCCTTTCTTCAAGTGAGAAGCGAGAATCCCTTAGTCCCAGGGACCGACGATGCCACTCGCCCAGGAACATGCCGTCTGGATCGGCCTCGTTTCGGACCTTGAGCCACTGCGTCAGGTTGTCACCCAAAAACTCGCCAATGTCGGTCGCTACAAAGTTCTTCGCGTAGTGTGGCTTGCCGCCAAGATCGCGCATCAACCACTCGAACGCTTCGTAGTAGCGAGCACGACATGGCGGGTCTCGAAGATGTGCTCTGTAGAGAGTGGCATTGAGATACAAAGTTGGACCGTCCTCGTTGGTGTTGTCCAGGAGCGGTCTAGGTCCCTGACGTTTGCTTGTATCGGAAACTCGCACTTCGATCGGACAGTGCACCCAGAGTCCTTTGCTGCTGAAAGGGATACCACCACCACCGGACTCGCCATTAAGCCAGGCCGAGAGACGTGTAATTGCTTCAGGTCCTTTGGAAAGCGGGAGGGCCCACTCATTGACGAATTGAGAGTACAGGCAGTTCATCAGCAAGCCTGTTCTGAGCTCTTCCACGGCGGTGGTCTTGATGCCCGGAGAGAAGCCGTATTGCATTCCGAAAACGAACCATTCGATGCTTGGGAGGATCCACGGAATGTAGTTTGAGAGCCAGAGAAGGTTGTGGTAGGTGTGGAACCCAACAGAGCCACCATACCAGGATTCTATTGGAGCTCGAAGCGGCTTTGATGTCTTCTCGGCGGACCATTTGATTGCACGCTTCATGTAAGGCATCCACCACACTCGGATGAACTCCTTCTGTGTCCACAAAGTGTTGTCCCAGGTATCCAGGATCTCCTTCAGAGGGAGGAGGGTCTGCTCCCACTCAATGTGGCATGCATCGGTCATTTCGAACTCCACTTCCACGATGATTCCCAGGGCGCCGAGAGATATAAGCGCAGCGCGGAAGAGCTCCTGGTTGTGGTCTTTGGAGCATCTGACTGCAGCTCCGTTTGCAAGCACAATCCGTAGACTACGCACAGAGTCGCTCAGCAGGCCATGTCTCAACGAACTGCCATGCGTCGCCGTTGCGATTGCCCCCACGATGCTCTGCTCGTCGATGCTGCCCAAGTTCGGCATTGTCAAGCCATGGCGATTCGCTTCTGCGTTCAGCTGAGCGAGCCTGATGCCACCCTCCACGAGCAGTGTCTTCTTCGCCTTGTCCACCTTTAGCACTTTGCTGTAATGATCCAGATTGACCATCCATGACGAGGAGCAGGTCAAGTCGCTCGGCGAGTGTCCACATCCTACTACTACAATGCGCTTGCGACACCTGCGTGCAAGCAGTACGATCTTCTTAACCTCCTCGAGCGATCGCGGTTGGATGTAGAGCTCCGGTCGGGACTGGAAAGTCTTCGCCCAGGTGTAGTGAACATGCTTGTCAGTCGCACGGAATGGCACGTCCGGCTCCGTGGTCTCGATCTCGTGTTTGAGCTTCTCCATTTTGGCAAGGGTGTGCTGATAATTCGATGAGCGTCGTGACTCGTGTGATCGTGCGTGAGACGTCAGGAATATCCAATCTTTCATCCGCAGCTATTAGATGACGAAAATGACATGGCGGCCGAGAGAAATGTGTCTACGTGCTAGCACATATGAGGAATCCGGCGCCGCCTGAATGAACTGTTTGTCAAACCAAGCTTGCGGTCGAGACCGAAAGTGTCAGCCGATCCCGGTGCTGGTCATCGATCGGCTTCGGAGAAATGATCTCCCGGGCAGATAATAATAATAAAGTCTTGTATTGCTGATCCATCCCTCTATGTAACTATGTACAGGGC
>JYJE01002013.1:0-16590 GCA_000983655.1 Zymoseptoria brevis
TAAAACCTATTGTTTAATACTTCCCTACTTTAGTCTCTCCTATCTTATTAAGAGGCAATCCTAATACCGACTATATATAATTAGGACCCTTAGCCTTTAGACGACTCCGAAGGACTCCCTTACGAGTACCCCTTTAGCGTATATTATAACCTATAGGGTTAAGCGTATACGCGATAGTAGATATACGATCTCTACGAGTAGAAGGCGTTAGCGTATAAGCTAGGTAAAGGAGTTTACGAGTAAGGAAGTAGCGTAAATTATAGTTTACGAGCGGACGAATCTAGCCTACGAGTAGACGAATCTAGCCTACGAGCGGACGTATCTAGCTTACGAGCGTATATATAGACCTTCTAATAATATTAAATTCCTTCCGTAGGAACCTTACTAATTGTTTATATCTAAAGTCGTCTAGTATACTACCCGTAATCGTCCCCTCTAATACTATCTATATAACCTTATTATATACTAGCTACTCGTCCCTTAGAACTCTTCGATATAAGCCTAGCCGCTTTCGATACTCTCGTAACTACCTTAATAATAGTTTAAAACTATCCTTCTTTAAGTATTATAAGAGGTCGGCGTTCTTAATATCCTACTACTAAAATAGCTCTTTAATCCTTACGTATAGTAGTACTCTATATCTATCGTCTTAAGGGATCTTTAGTTATATAGATACTTCCTATACTTAGAGCTTCTCTCGAAATATTTATAGACTAATAGGTATACCCTTCTCGTCCTTAAGCTATTAGATAACAGCGTCCTATATCTACTTAGAGACCCTTAGAAGGAGCTCGATTTCTTCTCGGAGGTAGTCGATATCGATACGAGGGCGTAGTATAGTCGGCGAGGGCGGCGAAGGCGGCGAGGGCGGCGAGGGTAAGGGTCGTAAGGGTAGTAAGGGTTAGAAGGAAGAAGAATAACGATGTTGCGAGCAAGAGGTAGACCTTGCGAGCGCTTAGTAAGCGTTGTTAACATTAAATAAGGTTTTAAGAAAACGAGAAAACGAGTGAATCCGCCTACATAGATATACAGGACACGATCTTGCTCTGCAGCCCTTACCGGATCGTCCTGATCGAGCACACCACCTTCACCATCAAACTCTTGCTTTACGACTATCGAATGCAGCCACGCCGCTTATGCATACCACCTTACCCTTCGACAGGACCTCCGGCAGCGAATGGGGGATTTTATAGCTATGCACGTCTCTCGCATTGCAGCGAGACCGTGAGCTCCCCTGCGCCTGCAGACCTCTGGGCAGGTCTGGGCGATGTTGTCACCGCTTCTGGAGAGTTTTGCCGTCAGTCTTGGGAGCGTGTTCTGATCTCCACGACGGAGCATTCGCCGTAGCGCTGCTCGGCGCACCGTTCGACGCTGTTGCCCGGTCTTCCAGAAGTACTGGGCGAATTCATACTTCCAAGAGGCCGGCTGAGCATTCGATCGCACCGGAAGTCCGGAAGTCCACTTCAAGACAACGTCGATGATGCCATTCAAGGATCCGATCAAGAAGTATCACAACGACACGAGCAGTGTGGCCTCTTCCATCCGTGGGTAAAGCGAGACGCCCGTGTTGGCGATGAAGGAATACGACTTGTTGCTATTTTCACCTCTTAGGCGCTCGAGCGGCAACACGTGGTCCGATACAACCATCAATGCATCCGCCACGCTAGAATCGGGTGATGCGCTAGCCGATAGCCTGACTTGACTTCACGGCTCGTCTTTCACCACGGAGCGGCCACATCAGCCCAGTCCATCCATATGGCAAGGTTTGTCGCAGAACATCCCTCAGGATCTGAGCACGAACACTCTGCGCGATCACACAATCGATTTACGAAAAACTGCGTGACTGTGGTCGATTTTGACCGGACAGTATGCCACGTGGCGGTGAAAGGCATACGAGATGGTCATGCCACTTCACATACGCCTTGAGGTCTTGTCACACCATTTTCTATGACTGGCGAACTTCGTCCTTCGCTCCGATGCCCATGCCATGCCAGAGCGATTTAATGCCGCATCTTGGTGACAGAACAATCAAAGTACTGATGCTAAGTCGCAGTCTTACACCTCCATGCCAGCATTGAACGCAGTGTACAACACCCCGGGGGAGTCTTGTTTGAATGACCTCGACGACATGACGGAATTCTGGCCATGCGATCGAGAGATACAGGTGACCTGCCGGCACAGTCCATTTCCGCGTGCATGTGGATTAGCAGGACGCTCTCCTCAATCGTACAGGTCACTTGGATGAACAGCTTCTTGATCGTAAATATAGTCTAACAGGGCAGCCTATGTGGCCGTACTGATAAAAGTACAGGACGGTCTAGCAAGACGTACAGGCAAGTCGCTTACCGAGGTGGCAGCCGCTGCCATTTGCACGTACAGATACATTGACAGGACATGCTGCTTAGGCGTACAGCTCACTCGTCATGTCGTGCTACCAAACGGTACACGTAACGTGCCAATAAGACCTACAGATAATCACCTTCGGCTGAGACCGAGCTGAGAAGTGGCAACGATGAAGACTCTTCGCAGGCAGGGGGACGGCGTACACATTGGTCCAGGATCTCACAAAGTATGGGATCCGGCGTAGTATTACCGACATGAGGCCTGTCGGGTTTGGCTTGCTGCTGGCTTCATCGCTGATGGCATCTACGGAGATAGTCACCTCTGTTTCTGCAAGTTCTCTCTGTTCTAGTCGAATGCTCGCACCGCCATCGCAGACTCCCAAGCATGGCCCGAAAGTCGAAGCGAACCAGGTCCTCGTCACCCCTCTCCCCGCCCGGCAACCAGCAATCTGCTGGCCGGGGAAAAGCACCTGCGATCGACCAGCAGCAGAACCGGGGCCACGAAGACACCTCATGATCCACTATCAAGAAGTCCAAGCTGCTCCCGGATCAAGATGAGTCCGACGATGAGCTGGTGACGTTCAGGCGAAGAAAGCAGCTCGTGCTCCCACATGCAACAAGTTGACCCCCTTCTCGGACGAAGGTGAGTCCAACTGTGAGCCAGTGCCCGCGCGAACGAAGAGGACATCTCGTGCTTCGCCATCAGACAAATCCCGATTCGTACCAGATGAACATGGGTCCGGGGAATATAGGGATCCAACCAAAGAGACTTATACCCTCGACCTATACCCTGGTGTCTCTGGAAAGCTTTTGGATCTTCTGACTCTGAAGATGATGATGTTGGTTCCAACGACGACGAAGAATCAGACGACGAGTGTGCAGATCTCGCATCATCCTCCGCTTTGACTACTATCAAAACCTAGACATCGGCGTCGAGCGACCTAGCACAACTTATGAGAACGACCAGACCGCTCAAGCGCACGAGGATACCGTGTTGCGTGCATCCAAAGTCCGCTTTCACCAGGCTCAACTCGCGGCGCAAATCATCCAGGAGGCTGAGGAGAATTATGTCGAGAAAGGGGTTGGCGAGATGAAAGAGGGCAAGGTGGAAGATGGCGAGATGGCGGGCGGTGAGAGGGCAGATATGAAGAAGGCAATGCATACCTCCGTGCAGACTAATACCAAGATTTTGACATTGGCATCGAGAAAGGCGCCAGCCTCGGTTTCGACGAAACGTATCAAAGGATGAACACGGGCACCACATGAACGTTGTGCTCGGAGACGGCGCAGAGACGGCAATTTGAGTAGTAGCTGCATATCCCATCGACTTCGTACGCCATCTGGATATGAATCTCTCGTGCCACCATGTCGACTGGACTCAGATACACAACACCACTCTCCACTGCTCTCATTGCCGTGGAGATCAGCCTCGCGAACAGAATCCGCGCTGTACTTTTGGAGTCCATCGCTCGGATAAAGTAGCTGAGTGCTTTCTTCTTGTCATATAGAGGTCAGCCATGCCAGTGGAGGAAAAGCTGTACGCATGAGTCGTCGGCATTCTACTCAGCAATATTCTCCATCCTGCGGGCTGTCGATACCGAACGAGACTCAGAAAGCGCTCAAGGCCAAAGGCAATGACTCCAAGACACTGCGGCACAACGGATGGGATCAAAGATGCGCAGGAGAAGTGCAAGAGATCCAACGTGGTGAATAAGCGGAAGATCACTCTGCGAACAAGCAAGCGAGCCAGAGTGACTAGCTCTGAGTAGAGAGACGGATATAAAACTCACAGGTCCGAGACTGAGCGTTGGAGCGGAGGTGAAGCTGACCGACAAGCCCCGCGTTCCAAGATCTCGGTTCGCAGTGCCCCCGCTTCTTGATCGTTCGAGTCGTGCAGATGAAGAATGATGCGGTGGTCTCGGGGCTCGCGAAGACACTGAAGAACGCCAACAAAGAAATGAGCTGAAAAGCGGCGAGGCCGCATGGCAGCTGCAGATGAACTTCTCAATCGAAGCCCCAGAAGACCATTCTTTGCCAGGAGCCGATCTCGAATTTTGATCTTCAGTTGGTCAGGGCGCAGACTTGGTGAAAGCGTGTGAGCGTGTGCTGCTCATGGGTGTGGCAACCGGACTGTTCCAGGCCAAGGTCAATGGCCTTCTCGCAATGCATTGAATAGTCGAGGCTTCAGGCACTTCGACGCGCCGCCACTCTCAGTCGGAAGCCGGAGTCTCTCGCTGCCATGGCTTGACCGTAATATGAAGGACTGCACTTGGTTCCCTGCTATCAATACCGGGCGTTATGCCCCCGAAAGAAGTGGCCATTGTGAGAGCGCCATCAATGCTATGGTTCTCCGGCTGCTTCCCATGGACCTCACGGAGAATGCTGCATCAAGAATCAGATGAGCTCATTTGCTGTGTCTCCCATCGACACGCAAATGCCGACGAGGAGATCATCACATTCATGACCAAGCAACGAAGGCGAAAGAAAGAAAGATCGCTCGGACAAGTCTCGTCAAATCACGGCCATGACGTTGTGCGGCTTCGACGTCACTTCGTGCAGGGGAAAAATCGGGCCTAGAACATCACCTACATAAAATCGCTCGTCAAGAGGGGCAACATTCTCGTTCCTCCACAAACATTGTTATTCTCTTATCAGCAATCAACTACCAATCTATCAACAACCTAACATACAACAATTCATCATGTCGCCAAAGGTTCTTTTCGTCTTGTAAGCTCCGCAGCAACAGACGGCTTAGCTTCTTGGATACTAACAGTCCGCCAACAGGTCTTCCCACGACCAGATGGGCAACACTGGCAAGCCAACTGGCTGGTATTTGCCAGAGATGGCGCACCCTTAGTTTGTCTACCAATTTTGCCTCCACATATCGATCCCATACTGACGACTTCGTTCTTCACCCACAGCTACAAGTTGGAAGGCGAGGCTGATATCACAGTTGTGTCTCCAGCTGGAGGGAAGGCCCCACTAGATCCTGCGTCTGTCGAAATGTTCAAGGAGGATGCAGAGGCTCAGCAGTTTCTCAAGGAGAAATCCGCTCTGTGGGAGAACACAGAGAAGCTGAGCGACTACATCGGCAAGGCCAGCCAATTCGACGCCATCTTCTACGTTGGCGGTCACGGACGTATGTCGAACCTCGCGACTAGCATTGAAGGTCCCTATTGACAATGCCACAGCCATGTTCGACCTCGCCACCGACGAGAAGTCCCACCAACTCATCCGCGAGTTCTACGAGGCCGGCAAAGTTGTGTCGGCAGTCTGCCACGGACCCGCTGCTTTCGCCAAGGTCAAGCTGAGCGACGGTTCATACCTGGTCAACGGCGCCGAGGTCACTGGCTTCTCCAACACCGAAGAGGACCAAGTCCAGCTCTCCAGCGTCATGCCTTTCATGCTTGAGGATGAGCTGAAGAAGAACGGCGGCAAATACGTCAAGGCTGATGAGCCTTGGGGTGCGAAGGTCGTCAGCTCTGGCAAGAATGGCAAGCTATTGACGGGACAGAATCCTAACAGTGCTGGACCGATCGGCGAGGCTATTCTCAAGGCTTTGTAGGCCTGCCAGTATTCATGAAATGTATGACGGACAATAGAGAGAACTTCTTCGTATTGAAGAGGAACAATGCTTCCGCCAGAATCCACCAGTACACTGTGCATTATGAGTATCTTTGACTTTGCTCCGGTGCTTGTTCTTGAACATCGACTTTTACGTTGACCTCGACAGAACCTTTCGCTCCGCCATCCCAGGCCCGTTAATCCTCGACCGAGGTCGACCCGATTCGTCATGAAGGTACCGAAACAATCCAGTCGACCTCGAATGGCGTACGAGTAAGAGACAACTTCCATCAATGATTCGAAGGCGCAATCACTGACTCTTATCGCCGTAGATGCGTCTCGGGACCCAGTAAGAAGACATCACCGACGAAGAGCATCTCCATCACAATTCTAGCTGGTATCGAAGAAAAGCCACTCATCGTCGACAGAGATGCCATGTGCGCCAAATCGCCGTTCTTCGCATCAGCTTGTTCGGAGACCTGGAAGGAAGGGCAAGACAAGATCATCAAGCTGCCATCGATCGAGCCGCATATCATGGAGAACTACATTCTCTGGGCCACGGGAAAGATCATATTCTTCCATAGATACCACGTCAGTCCCTACGATGCCGTCGTCCCACAATCAAACTACGTCAAGCTGTACATCGCAGCCCATTATCTCCTCAACGAGCACCTTCAGGATGATATAGTTGACCTTCTGGGACATCCTCTACGCTCTCAGAAGCTGATTCTGGAGCCAGAAATCATTGCCCTTGTGTGGCAGCAGACTGCGCGCAGCTTCATCACTTCCGACAACTTAATCCGGTCAGCGTGTGGACTTCAACGTCTGATCATGGAAACTGTACGAATCGATAACTCGGACGCTGGCGATGGCTTCATCGAAGCCTGCGGTAAAGACTTCGATCGCGACCTGAGACAAGATTTGTTGGATCTCCGAGACGAGATGCGGAGATCGGGTGACCGCGATGCCGAGAGTTTTGGTTTGTGTCACTACCACAATCACGAAGTGGGGGATTGGGACCCCGATACGTGCCCACGCACAAACTACGGAGGAGGCTAATGAGCGAGTGAGCTCGTCTTGTACTGGGACGAACATATCTGATCTAAGAGCAAACTCAACCTAGGTCGGATTGTGGCTTCCAATACGAACTCTATATCTGGGCTCTTGACTTCGCCAACGGTGCTGCAGACGTTCAAAAGCATTAGGAGAGCTTATCTGGACCTGCGAAGTCGCAGTGGATCTGCTGCGGCAAGGCGTTCATGATTGGCTCGGATCATGAGTGGTGGAATGGGACACAACGATATCATGAGCTAAGACAACATCGTAATGAGCAGCATACCGCAGAATTCAACAAAGCTTCCTTTACGCTCATGTTTCAAAGTGTGATATCTCCTTGGTTCCGACCCAACAGCACTGCACGCCGTTCATTCTAGTGGCTTGGTGGGTTCATTTCGAGCAGAAGAACGGGGTGTCAGCGGCGGTATAACGACAGCAGTCTTGCCTTTTCGATATGCTGATATCCATCTCACCTGCATGGACTCATTCCTCGATTCCCTGCCACATCTTGACAGCCTGAGTCCTCTTCAACTCCTCAACAACCCGCCTCACCGCCAAAACGTCCACACTCGTCAACACTCTCTCAGACCTGGCATTCATCTTCCGTGCAATCGCTTCCAGCTTTGGGAGCAAGGCCCTTGCGGTATCGGTTTCTTCATGTGCCTCCTCTATTACCATTCTAGGCCCAGACCGGGACATTAGGCCGGCCCCAAGGGGTTGCCTGGTATGCCGAATCTCGACAACCGAGAACTCCTGCGCAGCTTTCTCCGTGCCGCAGTCGAGGAGGCAGTGTGTCTGGTGGAAGACTTGAAGAGGATCGAAAGCGTTCGTCTGCCCCTTGAATGCGGTGAAGAGGACCCTCCGGGTCATTCGGAGGTCCAGTGCTGAAAGTCGTGAAAGCTGCACACTGCCTGGACCCACGGCCATGCGGAGCATCATACGTTGTCTGAAAGCATACAGAGACTCGTGGCGGGCCACTTTGCAAGTCCGAGTAATGGGCGGCGGCAATGCG
Organism: Zymoseptoria brevis; assembly: GCA_000983655.1. NCBI lineage: Eukaryota > Fungi > Ascomycota > Dothideomycetes > Mycosphaerellales > Mycosphaerellaceae > Zymoseptoria > Zymoseptoria brevis. The sequence continues at coordinate 7,975 of JYJE01002013.1, forward strand.
TTTACAAGACCCTTTAGCTCCAGGCTATCCAGGTGAACGCCATAGATCCGCTCTCCGAGTTCAGGTGGAAGGTCCAAGAATTTATCGAATGTGATGTTGTCGTCTGCTTCCTCCAACGACTGGATCATACTGGACTTCCTGTGGGTCTCGATGGCCAGATCCCGTTGAACGACGGATGTCTGTCTTCAGCTCCCTGATTGTGCATTTGCTGTAGGATAGGAAACCTTGCTCATAGCGGGCGAGGAGAGCCTTCATCTTTGATTTCGTGTGTGAGGTATTGCTGTGGTAGCCGACCGTCTGCAGGAAGCGGTTCATTTGGAGGACCGATGCGAACCTGTACTTTCTAAGCTTCCAGTAGTCTGAGGGGTGCTGGGGTAGGTAATACGTCCATGTATAGTCGATGTTGTGAGCCATGATTGAGTATGTATTTTTCAGGACGAGGAGTTCATGAATGGCGATTGACGCGGACGTGTAGTGCAAGAATCAAAAGGACAGCAGGAAGAATGTCGATCCTTGAATTGTTCTTTATACTACTGAATAATCTGTCGACTCGCTCGTCATCAAGGCAGCAGTGAGCACAAGTGTGCCGACCCTTGCAGGAGAAGTGCATTTCGTGTCACACATGAGCCACCTTGGCATAGAGCCGACCTCCCCGTTCTTCCCGAGCACCAACCATATCAACAACGGTATGACCATCGACTTACCTCCATGATACCGCTCAGCTTGCACCGCGCGACTTGACCCTCCGTGGCTTGGTGTGTGCAGTTTGAGCAGGAGAGCGGAGGTATCGGTTCTCAACGCGACTCGTCTTCATACAGGCGGCAATTGATGAAGAAGGTCAGATTGGCCAAGACCGAGGACACAGTCTTCGGCTCAAAGGCAGATCCATGGTCGACAAACTGGCGGATGTTGTGCGTGAGCTTCGTGCTCGCGAGCTTAGTACGCTGATTGCCCTCTATAACACTATCCTGGTCCATAGAAAGCTTCCCTTCGCCGTCCAGTGGGAGACGGACGACGCTCGCGACGTAATGCGCATTGGTATCTCCGGCCCAACGGACACGGATGCGCATGTTCCGCACATCTGGCAGGTGTGTGAGCGTCAACTTGCGGATCAGATCTCCCGTGATATCGTCAAAATGGAGCGTAGGATTGTTGATGCTGCTGTGGAAATTAAACAGGAATTCGCAGGTGCTGTAGAAGAGTTTGAGCGTCTCTTCACGAAGCGTGGTATCGGCCTGGGTGATGGGTGGTGGTGCAGGTGATTCGATGGCGCGACGTTCGTAGGTGTATGAGGCGAAGTGAAGCTCGTAGATGAACACGCGTAGCTCGGCTGGAAGATCGAAGAAGCGATCGAATGTGGCCTCCTCATCGGCGCCTTCGAGTATGGTGATGAGCTCTTGCTTCTTCTTCGTGTTGGATGACGTCGGGTTGATGCCTCGTTGCGAAATGAAGTGCGATAATTCAGAGGGTGAGTCGCCATCGTAGCATCGCAAACCTCGTGTGGTACGTTTGACGAGCTGCAGGAGTCGAGGTCGAGTGGTTGCTGAAGTGTAGTGACGGCCTCCAGATTTGTCGATGAGGACTTTCAGAGCGTCGATTTGGGTGCTTCCAACGATAAGGGGGAGTTTCCAGTAGTCGGAGGCGTGGTACGGCGCTCTTTGAGAGGCGACCATGATGTGCAAATGGAGGCGTTCCGATGGGCTTGGTTGGTGTCTTTGAGGTGGAAAGAGATGAAGTTCAGAAGCTTGAGATGTTTACCTGACGGGACGCGAGCAAGGCATCAGCTTTGGTCATCGTGAATTGCAGGAAACACCACAAGAGGAGAAACGTACCTCTCTTACCAAGGAAACTGTGAATATTGCATTGCATGCTTTTCTCTGCGAAACAGGCCTCCTCCTAGCCTTTTCAAAACGCGGATCCGCTCATAAAGCTCTCTGCTCTGCCGTGCGCCAGTGTGCGCATTTTCAAGCGACTGCTGTCCACGCGCGCCTTCCAAAAAATCCCCGAACGCGCCAGTGTCTTGTGGTGGGCGTGTGCCATGAGGTAGATACTCACAGTCTCGTATGCGCCTTTCTTGACGTCCAGTCCGTGGTTCCAAAGCGTTCTGCTGCAGACACATTGCTTTAGTGAGGCCGCCGAGGGCAGTAGCGCAATTGCGCCATGCTTTGGAAGCAACCGAGGCAGAAATCAAAAGATGGCTGAATAGATCCTCATTCATCTTCGTCGCTCTTCAGGATTATCTTGGCGAATTCGCGGGCGAGTGAGAACAGCGTTTCGACAATCTGCACGGTCAGCGTCGGTGGCGAACGCACAAATTCTTGTACGAGACACCTGCGAATATCCACTTCTTGGGGATTTCCAAAAGTGAGTTTACTGGGACAGCCGTAATACTTGGTCTAGATCGAGGTATTGTCCTTGCTTGTTGGCAAATGGATAGTGTACTCGCAGTGCCTGCGATCGCCCGAAGTAACCCGAGTCGGATCCCAATACTCCCGTATGCGCACGCGAAAGTTGCGCATGACCAGGAACAATCCTGGGGGGAGATGTCGGATCAGGTTGGTTGTGCTTGTCGAGATACTCGGTTGGGAGACCCTCAGACTTTGGAAGTCGAACGCGAACTGACATGCCGTATAGAACAGCTTGAACGTCTCTCGGCGGATTTGGGAGGCGACTTAAGTGATCGGCGGCGGCGAGGCCGACTCGATGGCGGCATCGTTATGATGTGGGAAGTAAGAGGCGAAGTGCAGCTCGTATATCATCGTCCTCAATTCAGGGGATAAGTCCAGAAAGCGGTCGAATGTTACATCTTCGTCAGCAGCCTCGAGCACTTCGATAAGCTCGCATTTCCTCTCGCACAAGGTAGAAAGACCGCGCCGCGAAAGGGATTTTGCTTGAGCTCGGTCGCCGAGTCCCCATCGTAGCAGCGAAGTCCTCTCCGCGTGCGTTCCGCAAGCTTCAACAGCATTGTCCGAGTCGTCGCAGAGGTGTAATGTCGTTTTCCTCCTGGGCTGTCGACGATGGCTTTCAGTGCGCCGCTTTGCTCGCGCAAATACCGGGTTGGAATCTTCCAGTAGTCGGCGTGAGGGTGTAAGGATCCCTGTAGTACACACATGATAGCGATGTGGCTGTTCAAAGCTCGCTGCGTGGAGTGTGGTAGCTGCAGTGCTTTGAAATAGGCAGTATTGTGAGATTGTCGTCTGCGGTTGGAATGCCGATATCGACGTGTCGAAGGTGCTGACTGATATGGCAGGGTCAAGTCTCGTTTGCGGATGTGAAGTCGCATTGAGAGTCAGAGCGGGGTTGTTGTTGTAGCCCAATTGTGTAATCGCGACATCACATGCAGCAAGCCCGATGTGATTACAGGCCCTGTTCAGAAGTGGACCTCACACGGCAGCGTTCCTCATGGAGCATGCGCCCTCTTTTTGCACATTCCGCCGCTGGTGAATCTTTTCCGTCGCACATGCAGCAGTTTGCACGTGAGAGTAGGTCGTACTGTCCAGAAAATCCCACTTAATAGCTCCGCTTGAAGCATGAAATTTCCGATCAAGCAAAGCTTCACGAGGTCTCCCATTGGGCAGGACTCTCAAAAGACCAGGATTCTCACTTCTCCGCCTCCCCCAACCCACCCTTCCTCGCCATCCTCATCCTCTCAACCCTCTTCCTCTCCTCCTCCTCCCTCCTCCTCCTCTCCTCCTCCTCCACTCTCTTCCCCTCCTTATTCCGTCCCATCAACTCCCTCCCCAACTCGACCACCGTGCCCCCACCCTCTCCCTCCACCTTCTTCGCCATCCCATGCCGTCTCCGATGCTCATTCAACAAACTCAGTCCCTCGCCGCCCGTATCCGCGTCCCGATGACGCTGCGCATTGGCTTTTGCGGCCCGAATGCTGGTGCGGGTGTAGACGAAGAGCAGGATGGCCATGGTGAAGGCTGCGGCGGGGGCGATGACGGTGCGGGAGTTGAAGCGGCGGGGGAAAGGGCGGCGAGGGGAGGGGGGTGGGGGGACTTTGGCGGGGAGGGAGGATTCGCCGGTGCCGCCTGGGCCGGTGGGTTGGGAGAGGCGGGCGCCCATTTTGAGGGGTTGGCTTTAACACACGATGGTTGATGAAGTGAAGTTGCTTCCAGGTTGACCTCATTGGAGATCGAAGCTTGAGTTGAGCTTCACGCTCGAACTCCGACGTTTAGCCGGCCTTTGAAGAATACTGGAATGGTCGTCTTTGGAATATATTAGGTCGGCCATTGGGTGATATTAATGATCAAGTAGGATCATCGGACTCACTCAAATTCAAGAGCCTGCCCAAAAAAGAACAAAGTCTAGGTATCTTTCCTTCGTCCCTCCTGTCCAGTCAAATCAACCAAGCCGACCAACTCCTTCGTCCAAGCTTCGATGAACACTTCCTCTGAGAACCGCCAACTGCTTTTCCTCGCTCGACACCGCATCTCGAACGCTTCTTCATCCTTCAACGCCAGCGCCTGCGCAAAGCCATCCGCAAACTCCTTTGGCGTTGTCGCGTGGAAACCTGTATCGTTCAGTCAGCATAACCCCGTCAACGCCGCTTCCTCAAGATCACTCACCCGTCCGGCCCCCATCAACCTCAACGACAATATCCGCCTTCGGTCCGCCGCTATCATTCACCACTGCCACCAGTCCCGCAGCCTGATACTCCACCACTCCTATCCCGAAATGTTCATTCCACATGCCATTGACACCCACCTTGCTACTCTTCAAGAACTCCAATATCTGCGGCCACTTCGCGTTGACCACAAAGTCCACACTATCCTTGACCTCTTGTGCTTGTAGTCGAAGTTTGTACACTCTCTTCTCGTCATGGTCGTCGCGGACGCTGCCCACTAGGATCAATCGCGGACGGGAGGAGGAAGGGGTGGGAGCGTGGTGCTCTCGGAGGAAAGTGTGGAAAGCGTCGATGATGGTCGTGTGCATTTTCTCCGGGCGGAATTGGGCGATGTAGAGGATGTGGGGTTGGCGGTCTTTCTCGTTTTCTAGTGTGACGGGGATCTTCTCTTGCAATTCGGCCACGGCGCAGGGTGGGTAGACAACTGTGATGGGTCGTGGTGTGGATTGTCGGGAGGCTCGAGAGGGGTTCCACAGGGTGGAGATGTGGGACTGCGTCCAGGAGGAGTTGGTCATGACAATGTCCACGCTGCCGCCGACCCAGGAGTAAAGGGACGCGAATTTCTGCCAGTAGAATTGCTTGACTAGACCGCGGAAGCCTTTGCCTGAGCCGGCGTTGAGACCTTGAGATCCATCGGTGGATTTGAGAGATTGCAGCATGTCGGTGCTGATGGTTGGGTAGTGGACGTAGGCTGCTGTGGGGACTTTGGGGAATAGCCATTTACTCAATGCGAGAACAAAGGCATAGCCCATGGTATCAATCATGATGTCCGGTGCAAGTAGTGTGAAAGCATCCCATCCGAGGATGAGGCTGCCTATGCTTTGTCCCAGCAGTGTAAAGCGCGGCCATTTTGATGCGAGAACCCATTCTCGAGTTGTCAGGTAGAGGAAGACCACACGGGAGGGTTGTAGGTGAATGTTGAAGCGATTGCGGGCGTTGGCGAGGATCTGATCGCGGCTGGCATCGTGGTCGCCGGTGTAGACGACGCAGAGAGCGTGGGGGTATCGTTGTTGGGTTGCGAGGATCGCCGCAAAGAGGACACGTTCTCCACCTCCGCCGGCGTTGCAGAAGGGGTGGAAGAAGGCGATGACGCCAGAGTAGGATGAGTCGGAGGATGATGTTGTCGTAGGGGAGGACTTGGGCGTCTGGGTGCCATTCGAGGAGACCTTCTCCCAGTCGGAATCGAGGGATGCGGAGGAGGAGGCGGTGGGTTCGGTCGTGGTCTTTTGGTCGTGCTCTTCGGCGACAGCACGAGACAGGAGGATCTCTCTGCGGTGAAGAGTCTTGCTTTGGATCGAGTTTCCTATCGTTCGACCTAGCAAGTGGAAAGCGTAGGGAAACAGACGCGTCAACACAGCCAGGCCCAGCAAGACGGACAGCAGGGTGATGAGAAGGGCCATGTTGGTGGTGGTTGCAGTGAGGTGTAGGGAAGAGGCGTGGTTATAGCATGTTTCCTGCTCTTCTAGTCCTCGTGAGTGAGTGTCTCATTCACCGACGCATCACGCTGTGAGGTGAGCAGCTCTCTGGTCGTGTTTGAGTTGAAGTCAGTCGGTCAGCTCAGGTCTCTCTCACTTTTGTCCACGAGTTCGTTCCGCGTCATGTGCCATCGATCGCCGTTCAGGGTTCAAACTTTATAATTCTTCGCGAGAGAGCTGCGAACTTCACTTCAACTTCCAAGCATTGGTCTGGTCTGTCATGGTCTCCCTTCTCCTTCGCCGCTCCCTCCTCCTCCCTCCCGCCATTCGGACCTCAATCTACCAATCCTCCCTCCACCATCTCCGCCGCCATGCCTCCACAGTCACAACCCACGAAATCCCCACCGCCGCCTCGGAAATCGCATCAGCACCCGCCATCAACCCATTCGCGGAATCACTCATGACCGTCCCCTCCCTCCTCCTCGACACCCTCCACGCCACCGGTCTCCCCTGGTACGCCGTCCTCCCTCTAACCGCCCTCATCGTCCGCGGCGGCCTGGTCTACAACTTCTCCACCCTTCCTGCCCGGCGACGGGCCGTTCTCCGACGAAATCTTTCCCCCATCGTCGGCGCCCAAATGCGTCGAGTTCTCATTCAACGACGAATCCAAAAGAAGCCCGTTTTCCGACCTCTGCTCTATTTCCAGATGATGATCGCCATGTCCCGTGACTTCAAAATTCCACTCTTCAATTTCCGCTCAGTATTGAATTTTGGAGTCCTCATCGCCATGACGGAGACTGTTCGCATGAAGTGTGGTGGTCGAGAGGGTGTGCTAAGTCTCATCACCAAACCCCTCACCTGGCTCTTCAGCAAGGAATACCCCACCGTCGCTGCAGGCTCCGAGCCCATGAAAATGGCGTCCTCCCCCGAAGAGATCTTCGCTGAACGCCTCTTCGACGCTCGTGAAGCCAAAGCCCAAGCGGCAGGTCTCTCTTCTTCCGACATCCCCATCGAAGCTGTACACCTCGACAAACTCACCACGAATCCGTACGCCGCCTACATCGAGCCCTCGATGCGCACCGAAGGCCTCTCTTTCATCCCCGACTTGACCCTCCCAGACCCGACGTTCACCCTCCCCTGTCTCCTCACCTTGACCATGGCAGCGGGCATCCTCCTCCGCCGACAACCGCCCCTCACCACCCCGGAAGTCCCAACTCCTGACGCCAAGAAGCAGCCCCTCACGAACGGTCAACGATTGGGATTGTCGGTGTCGCTACTATTTGGACTCGGAGCGACGCAGTTCCCCGCTGCCGTGCTGTTGTATTTAGTCCCGAATATGACGATTGCGTGGTTGCAGGGACGGTGGTTGGATATCAAGTATCCGATCCCCGGGACCGTTGAGCCGTGTCGGAAACCGGTGAGGGTGAAAGTTAGGAAGGACTTTGAGATGCCGACACAGGTTTGAGGGAAGATGGGTAGAAGGGTGGTGGGATCGGGAAAGAGCAGGAATAGGAGGACTTGGGGAATTTATGATCGAGGAACGGCAATGTGAGAGTGACATGCCGAAAAGCATGGAGGTCCAAGTAGCGGAGAGGAGGAGCATATGTTCCGCGAAGCGTATCGATCTTCTTCAAACCCACGGCCCGATGGATATTTCCATGCATAATATATTGAAATACCCTACCTGTCCGTCGTCGAGAGGGAACAGATCTTGGCCGTGAGCATGGCCGTGGTGTGCGGACCTCCCATGTCGAGCTCCATCCATCCCATCTCGCTCAGACGCAAAAGATTCTCATGATAAGACAGGACTGAGAGCCAACACCACCCGTTCTTCGCCTGGAAGAAACACACATCCCGACACGGCGGAGCGAGCACGCTGGAGTCGCACAGACGACCCAAATTGAAACCAGGCAAAGCACCCTTTCAGCGCGAAGCATGCTTCCGTCTCCCATCAAACACATGCGGTGGTTTGGTCCTCTGATCGCCGCGCATCACCACGCAGTAGCAAAAGCGGACATAATGGGCTCCTACAACGAATTTCCCCTCGTCGTGTTTGTTTTCCCCCCCAACCAAAAAAAAAATCCCAGATCTCCGACCACCCTGCCTTGTCACATCACTCGATTCACTCCAAAACTTTCCAATCCTTCCTATCCCGGGATGTCAATATACCAAAAGTACCTACACTCCAATCCGACCCTCCGGCCATCGCAGTAGGAGGCGTCGAAGTCGCAAAACCCTGAGAGAGACGCAGGTTCGTCATGCTCTGCTCACTACGAGAGAGAGAGAGAGAGAGAGTAAGAGTAAAAATGGTGAAAGGGAAGACGTACGCCGTCTGCGAGAACGAGGAGGGGACACACGTCGCTGAGGATGACGAGGAGGGCGGGCAGGACGTCTTTTCAGCGCGTGCAATGTCTGCCGTTTCGTCTGCGGTGGTGGTGGTGGTGGTGGTGGTGGTGGTGGTGGTCGGAGTGAGGCATGATGAGGGAACTGCTGAGTGTGGAACATGCGTCGACTTTTCGAGACTTTTTCCCCGGTCAATTCCTCGGAAGAGCTTGCGGAGGAGGAGGA
>JYJE01002045.1:2673-54700 GCA_000983655.1 Zymoseptoria brevis
TACGTCATAATTTATTAATGAATCCTTATATATGACGGCTTGGCACCTTTATGCGCACTATCGATATTACCTCCTTCCTAATAGGGATGCTTACCGACGATTTTACCGACTATATTACTATATCCACTATGTTTACCCTCATTAATGACTTCTTATATTATTAGTAACCCCGTTATATTTCATTAAGAGCCCGTCATATTAAGGATTCATTAATAACACCTCATTAATGACGTTTCATATCGACCACTCTGTCAATAAGGAAAGGAGAGTCCAGTGGTGTGTCCTTGTACTCCGGTCAGCTATAGCGCGCAAGCGATGCAACTATGAGAAGCGGTCTCACGCATCCGTTCCTCCGACGTTGGCAATGTGTAGGCAACAAAACTCACCGGTGCATGTCCGTCCCTTGCTTGACCCAGTCGACTGCGCCTTGTCATCCCATTCCTAGAAGCTGGCCAAATCACATAATCATCGTCGCTTCGCCATCGCTGAGAGCTCACCCAACACTCATCCTCAAGTCAAGTCCAGACCGGCTGGCATCGCTGCAAGATATTTCCGAAAGCCATCCCACGCCAAAGCATCACACCGCCCCTGCTTCTGCCCACCATGGCCACAACAGGAGGACGACAATGCCGATACAGCAAGAGTCAACGAACCATCGCCGAACCAATTCTACCGCAGACAGCGCCAAAATCAGACCCGGCAAACGCCACACGAGATATCGAAGGGCAATCGGATCTCGATCAGCTCGTCGCCGAACTCAAAGCCGACAGAGATGCATTACAACTGGCCCACGACGAGATTTGCGCCGAGCTCGGCGCTGCACAGGGCGCGTATGTCAGAGCATGGCGACGCACGGCCGAGGGACGGAAGTCCTGCTTCGTTGGTGTTGTGGTCATGATCGGCTATTCGTTCGGGATGTATTGGTTCGTCACGAGAGGTGGACAATGATGTTTGAAACGGCTCGATGCTCTTACGTGGCGGTGCGGTTCGTTTTCGCGGTCGCTGTGTTGCAATGTCATGGGGATTATCTGGGCGGGGAGAGGATGTTTGGGAAAGGCGCGAAGGAAAGCAGTTGTGATGAAATCGTGAGATGTCGTGCCACTACAGCCAGCCATGTCGCTCGATGGGACATAAGATAGTTCTATTTTTTTGTCGCTTCTCGCCTGCCGTAGCGATTGCCCCACTTTTGTCGTCACTCAGCAACATCCACCTCAGCCTTGAACCTGCCTGCAAGGTATCTCACTCTTCCCACCTTCTCATCAGCTTGATCCTCAATATCATCGTCTTCGACCGGGAGCCGCGTCAGCTTCTCTTCACAATCCACAAGAAGTACAGGGGGACCACGATGGCGCCAATCCCGCTCGACCCCGAGAAACAAACGTTCCTCCCCTGCCCATCTCTCCCGTATGAACCCTTCGAGAAGGAAGATTATCAACATGACGCAGCATCAAATGTCTGCACCGTATGCAGATTTCCCACGAAGCCGTCGGTTGAAGTCCTGATCCAGAATCGCAGAGCTCAAAGGCGGCGACTTGCTTACCGCTTCACGTTGGTTTCCGTCTTGCTCCTCGTCTGCCTGCGTACTCTCGACTTTACATCTTTGAGAGCGTCCTGCTCTACACATCTCGACGACATTTCACGTTCATGGCGGACGATCGGTAGTCCCCAAACGCCACTCGCTTCGTCGGAGGTGAAGTCGAAGCGGATACCGCTCGAAGCACACATCATGTCGAAATGTCCCGACGCGAGAGACTGCCTTCGCGATCTCGTTGTGCCGGCGATGGAGAAGATTGAGGATCAAGTCGACTTCCGCCTCTCATTTATCGGAAAGTGAGTCTACCCGCGATACATCTACGCCTCTTACCTTCCGAGCTGACAATGGATCACAGGACGGATCCTCACAACGACGGAGTGACCTGCATGCACGGCCAAACTGAGTGTCTCGGCAATCTCCTCGAACTGTGCGCTGCGAAGCTGTACCCACAACCGCAGACCTACCTGGGCTTCACGCTCTGCCTCTCCCTCTCATATCCCGACATTCCATCCCGCGAGCTAGTCGCGTCCTGTGCGCTGGAGTCCGGCATCGACAAAGCGAAGCTCGAAGCATGCACCGCCGGCCAAGACGATGACGATGATGGGAGGGACAGGGATGGAGAAGACGATGGAGACGACGACGGAGATGACGACGGGCACCCGGCGTGGGGACTGTTGAAGAAGTCTTTCCAGCGGAGTGAAGATGCAAATGTGACGACGAGCTGTACGGTGCGGTTGGCTGGAGAGGTGAGATGTATTCGAGATGGAGGGGAGTGGAAGGACTGCGAGGGTGGGAGTGGAGTGAAGGATCTGGTCAAGGACGTGGAAAGACTGTATGGCGAGAGGAACGAAGGAGGGAAGAAGGAGGACGTTTAATTGTGTGGACGCTGGAGCAGCGGAATTGCCCCGTGCTCTACGAGCGGATCACGATCGTGTCTCGAGTCTCGAAGCGTTTCTTTCCTAGCAACCATGCCTGTCAATGCCCAAAATAATTCCCGCAACTTCGCTAGTCCAGGAACACGATCACCTCAGGGATTCTTAGCTCTTACCATTGGGAAGCGGAGCTTTAGCCGATGGGCAGCAGTCCATTGTCGCTCACTGGCGGATGTGCCACGCATCATTTTAGACGACGCCGTTCGTGAACATGTTCGACGAGAGTATAAGGTACCCTCATCACCAACGTCTACCACTTTAACAGCGACGTGCCGAAAGCACCCGTCTCTTGTGACGCAAGGCACGTGCGGCTTCGCGCGCGCCTCACTTTTGACCTCGTCTTGAACCATATCGTGAAACATGGTATCCTACACAGGGCATCTACCACCGCTTTTCAATCGAGACATGGCAACGTATTTATCTTATACTATTTATTATACATAAAGCAACTCATTATTACTCCCAGGACATCCGTCTGCGGGGTAGTTCTAAATGCTCCGAGTGGACAGAGCCCTTGCGCTTGCCCTGCATCCCGACTCCACCTCTCTTCTCTCGCACGCGCTGCACCTTCCAACCCAACGACACGCCAAGAACCAAGTCCCCCCGGGAAAAGCTCGCCAAAGTCTCTTTTCTCTCTTCCCGTCATCTCTCTTCCGGCTTTGCCGACCTCACCTCACCTCGACAACAACAAACCACCTCATTCCACTGCCACAACTTCGACACGATATTCACCATTCGACACGAGCTGTACGAAATCTTTGATCAAGACTGATTGCGAGTGGATTACTATGGCAGGCTGAGATCATCACGGGTGAGTTTCTCAACGCTTTTTGCTTCTTCTTCTTCTTCCTTCGTCATTCTTTTGATGTCTTGCGGTGCGGCGGCGGCATTGTGTATCTGCTGTGCGGTGTGAATGGCATTGTCACACGATGAGCAGTATTGATGGCGATTCGCTGGTCCTTGATGTGGGTAAAGACGCTGCTTCATCTTCCCTCCGGCTTGAGCTGCAGCAAACGCTGCATCTCAGCTCCACTTCATCGGAACAAGACTTTGCTACATCTTCCACTCCACTTCACTCCGCTGCATGAACCGTGGAAGTATTCTGCAAGATGGCTGCGGTGCTTGTTCTGCAAGACAGCGAGACCGCATCGTTTCTCCGCGTATCCGCTCGCATCTCTGCATTGCCATCACATTTTCGGTTCAGCACAAGGAAATAATTATAACATCACATCAACACACAATCTGACAACATCATCTCCAGGTTGTCGTCGACAGCGACCGCGCAAGCGATCGCGGCCAGACCACTCTTCATACGGAAGTCGAACGACAAGTAGAAACATCTTCGACACATTCAACTGGCGGATCAACACTTCGACCACGCCTTTTCCGACCGGCAATCTTCAGCCTCGTCCTGCCCACCATGTCCACACAAGGACCCTCCCTCCTCTCCCGCGCCACTCGAGTCTTCTCATCCACCCCGCCACCGCCAAGGCCCACACACTGGCACGACTCAGTCCACCGCGATGCATTGGGCAAGTTCTGGGATGCCATTGTCGAGGTGACTGCCAAGAATCCGCAGAAATATGGCGGCTCATCGACTGCCATTCGACTCGCATACACCTACCAGCATTTCTGCGGGAAGTTCCCAAAACTTCGAGAAGGCGACACTCCGCTGAATACCGCTTGGATGGAGTACGTCCTGGGCAAGGCGCTGAAGCACCCGTTCTGTACGGCGGAGGGTATGGGTACGTGGGAGGTGTTGGCTGGTGGCAGTGGTCCGAGAGGTAATTGGGGACCGTGGTGAGGGAGGCGAGATCGGAGAATGGACTGAAGGGAAGGAAGTGAAAGGGAAAGCAAGAATTACGACGGCATGATGCATCGAGCATGAAACGAAGCATTTGAGCATGGAAGCATCAACACGACAGCATGAAGAGACGTACGAAATACGACATACCGGATCACGATACATTACGCGACGAGGGAGCTGGGACTTACCTCGAGGAAGGTGGTTTCACACCGACGACAAGGCCGCGAGACTCGAATGCGTCATGCTCTTCAAAACTCCATCCTATTGCCTATTGAGGCGCAGCGTTGTCAGAATTCACCCTACGGTATAGCTATATCGTCAACAAAGGGCGAACATCAACATCGCAATAGAGCTCGAGGAGTGGATTCGGGCAAAGGGATACTCGCCGTCGAGTATAGCTCGAGGGTAGTAATAGCATAATTGAAAAGCATTTTACGACAAAACGTGCGCCCATTCCCTGCGAGGCATGTATCCACATCGAGCGAGGTCACTCGGAGCAGAGAGGTATTTCGTGACGGGGATTCCAATCCCAAACTCGCCGAGATTGAGCATTCAACCCACTCGGCCTCGGATCGCATGTACTCTTTGAATCGACTCCCTTAACGGCCTTCCTGCCTGGCCCGACACAGCCCAGCCTCTCTCTCAACTCTCTCCTCTCCGCCCCGCGCATCACTCGTCCAAAGACAGTAGAGGCAAGCAAGCAAGCAAGCAAGCAAGCATAGGAATCGGAAGAATCGTCGGAGTGCCACAGGAACAGTCCGTCAAGCCCTCCGAATCTCAAACTTGACATCCTTGACACTAACCTCCTCCCCCGCTTTCTCATCATAATCATACCAATCCCCCTCCGTCAAATCGATGGCCGTGAATTTCGTTCCTTTTTCGATGCCGGTGGCTTTCCATTCGCCCTGTGGAGCGAGCCTTAGCGAGTCATCTCGTGTGCGTGGATGAGTCGTACATCCGAGAGACTAAGCCTTGGAAGGAGAAAGGAAGGGAGCGACTTACGTCGGGTTTGAATTCCACAAATTCCAGGCCTCGACAGTCGATGGTGAGGATATTGGAGGATTTGGCGGGGGATTGGTGGGGGTAGGAGGTGGGTGGGGAGAGGATGGAGGCAGTGTGTTCTCTCTATTTTAATTTTTGCACGCATCAGTGTCGACCTTCTCCGCGGTGGTTGGTTGGTTGGGAGATGGGAGGTAAGGTGATTATGTACCTTGCAATTCTTACACCGCCACACGAAATTCGCTTCGCCGCGGGAGCCGGATTGTTCGTTCATTTCCTGCGTTTGTTTCGATCGTCAGTCCGCCGTGTGCTCCATGTTTTCAGGACCGGCCTTTGGTGATGGTGGAGGCAGACGAGGGAGTGTAGACGTACAAATCTCGACACGGACACCCAATTCGGGTGGACTTCTCGACAGCTGGTACATTGGACTTTGAAGGTGTAGTAGAAGGGGTTTTCTTCCGTGTCGTCCGGGACGAGGTCGGTGACGCTGATGAGTGATGGTTGGTCAGCAGCTGTCGTCGCTCAGAATGCGCGGTGGAGGGGTGATGGGGAGGATCCTTGCGTACCCTTCGAGATCGGCGGTGATGGCTAGGGCGAGCATGTCTGACGGATTTTGGGAGTTGGGGAGATGACTTTGATGGCCTTTTGGATGCGGTCGAAACAGGTGGAGTGAAGTGGTGAGGTTGGAGGGGTATTCTGAGGCATGGGCTGCGTATATTTGGGACTGTAAAATGCTGACCTCGGACGACCTTTTCCTCTCTCTCTTCTTCTTCTTCTCGACAACGACGTTGCTCTCAGCGAAAAGCATCGCACAACGAACATGCCGTGCGCCTTTCGACGTGATGGACGAGCAGGATTGGCCGCATGGGGTGACTGAATCCAAGCCTCGCATCGCCATGGCACCATGCTCTGTCGACGATTCCAACCAACGCCGGACTATTGGAGCTCGACTTCTCACGATCAACGCTGTGAACCTCATGCCTGAAGTAGGGCTCTAACACTCTGAAAACATGATTGGATGTGTCTCCTCTGTAGATTGGGCTACAGGTGGCTCCGATTCGGGAACCAAAACCATGGAATCCGCCTCATAAGCAAAAGACTCTGCTCCAACCCGACCCGACCTTGCACCGTCAGTGAAGCGGCCCGGAAAGACTGGACAATGAGCATCGTCTTGCGCCATCTCTTCAACTCTCCATATTTTACGACCTCCAAACTGCGCTCATCCAGGCCAAGCTTTTTTTAAGACACTTGTTCGAAGCCAATTCATCACGCATGACGTTGAAGGTCTCCCGGCTTCGTGGTGCTCTATCCGGGTCTTCTTGGCTCTTCTGGGCATTCACGATGACTTGCCGCAAGGAGGAAACCAGGTCTTGGCCTACCGCGGTTGGAATGTTCAACACTGCCCCCATCTCTGCTTAATCACGCTGCGATCGTGGTAAAGAACCACCTCATCTACGGTTGAGATTCTTGGCGATGACCTTAAGAGCGCATGGTAGGTTGACTTTCTCGCGTCTCATGTCTCGAGGGTACAAGTACAAAAACCACTCCGCTCGATACCCTTTTACGCCACCCGTCCATCTTTCAATCTCCCATCTTCATCCTCCAGCATGCATCTCTTCACTCCACTCCTGCTCTCAGCGGCAGTGCTCACCCAAGCAGCCCGGCCGTTCCTCGAAGAACCAGAAACAGGCTAAACCACCGCCTTCCCCGATGTGTCCTCCTCAGAATCTTCTCTGCCCAATCTAGAAGATGTCTGGGCCCTCTCCGTCTTTCAACACATCGCTGAACGCCACATGAACACAGCAGCCTATACCTACTACCGCGCCGCCGCCGGTGGTGAATTCTCCTACCGCAATAACCTCGAAACCTTTGCCCTTCTCCGCCTCCGCCCCCGCGTCATGCGCAACATCAACAACATCTCCGCCTCTCTCCCCGCTCGAATCCTCAACCACACTTTCTCAACCCCCTTCTTCATCGCTCCGGCGGCGCGCGCCGGTTACGCCCACCCCGACGGCGAGCTCGCTCTCGTGCGCGCGGCTGCGGAGGAAGGAATCCTCTACATCCCCTCTGACCTCTCCTCCCGCTCGAAAGCAGACATCCAGTCCGCCCGTGCAGAGGGCCAAGTCCTCTCTCAACAACTCTACCTCGATCCGCTCAACACGACCGAAACCACCCGACAGATCCGCGAAGCGGAAGACCTCGACTTTCAAGCTTTGGTGCTCACAGTGGACAGTCCCGCCAATAATGTCCGGCACCGCGCCTGGCGCTACGGCGTGGGGTCCGCAGACGACGCCCTCACGAGTCTAACATGGGATCAATGGGCTGAGCTGCAAGCCACGACCCGGCTGCCCATCATCCCGAAAGGCATTCAAACCTGGGAAGACGCCGTCATCGCCCACTCCTACGGCGTGAAAGCCATCTACCTCTCCAACCACGGCGGTCGAGCGGTCGATACATCTCCTTCACCTCTCGAAGTCGCCATCGAGATGCACCACAACGCACCCTGGATTCTCGACGAGGTAGAGGTCTGGGCCGACGGCGGCGTGCGCTACGGAACGGACGTGCTGAAGTTCCTCGCGCTCGGTGTGAAAGCGGTCGGCCTGGCGAGACCGTTCATGTATGCTAACATGTATGGTCAAGATGGAGTGCGCAAGGCGGCGCAATTGCTGAAGAGGGAGGTTATGCTTGACGCGGCGAATGCGGGAATTGGCCATCTCAAGCAGATCAATTCGAGTTGGGTGGATGTCAAAGGGTTTCCAAATGCGTGGGGTATGCGATGACTGACTGACTGCGTGAATGGTGGCGGCCTGGGATGGATTGAAAGAGCGGAGTATTTATCGTCTCTCTCTCTGGACGTACAAAACTTTTCCGTGGCCGTCGAGCAAATCCTCGGTACATCCAGCAATCTTTTGCGCGCCCAATAGCTCAAAACTTCCACAACCTTTCATTCACCTCACATTCGACTGCACTACCCATGAATCCGATTCACACCCATCCCCAAAACCATCATCCCCAACGCCAACAAAACCAACATACCCAGCACCAACAACCCCACAAACGGAATAATCATCCATTCCGGCACGACACCCGGCCTCAATTTCCCCGGGATTTTAATCAATCTCTCCACCTCCCCCTCCAACTCCTTCGTCATCTTCTCCCGACTAAACTCCTTCAACACCCTCTCCCTTCCCATCTCACCCATCTTGCGCAACGACTCCTCTGAACTCGAAATGAGTCCCTTGCGAAGAACTTCCGTCCAGGCGTCGACTTTCTCCGGACTTCGCAGCCACCCTGTTCGACCATCGTAGATCGTCTCGAGGGGGCCGCCGGTGTTGGTCGCTAGCACGGGGATGCGAAATAGCATGGCTTCGAGGGGGACGATGCCGAAGTGTTCGTTGGAAGGGGTGTAGATTAAAATCTTCGCCTGTTGGAGGAGGGTGGACTTGAGAGTGGAGGGAATGGAGAGGAGGAAGAGGATGTTGGCTTGTTGGTCTGTTTCTGAGAGAGTGGTGAGGGTGGCGATGGACGGAGAGCGGAGCGTGGTGTGTGTGAGGTGGAGAGAGTCGGCGAGGGATTGAAGACTGCTGTGCGTGAGGGCATTTTCGGCGTTGCGGGGATCGAAGCCGCCGGCGAGGATGAGGATGGATTGGGAGCGTTCGGTGGGGGAGAGGCCGGCGTAGGCGTTGATGGCGAGGGCGAGGTTCTTTTTCCGTTCGAAGCGATTGATGCTGAGGAGGATTTTCCTGTTCGGCAGGAGTGGGATATTGCTGTCTTGGGTTGCCCTCTCATCCTCACTGGTGTCCACGCAAGGGTATACCACTTTCAACTCCCTCTTCTTCATATCCGGGAATGTCTGCCTGAAAACACTCCTCGTGTACTTGCTGTTCACCACCACTCCGTCTGCACATCCTGTGCTCCATCCTTCGAATGCATCGAATGGTAGGCGATATAACTTCTTCAACACCTTGCTCAGACTGCCCACCTCTTGCTGCACCAGTAGTCGGTCCGGGTAATGTCCGTAAAACAGCACTTTCGCTTTCGGGTACAGCAGTCGGAAGAATGGTATACACGCGCTCAGTTGATCAACGATGATGACATCCGGAGCGAGGGTGGGCAATTCGCGAGGTACAGTGCTGGCGACGAGGGAGAGCTGGCGGAGGATAGTACAGAGGATCGCGAATCGACCGAAGAGGGAGGGCGGAAAGATGGCGTCGCCGCGGACTCGGACGTCGAGGGTGCCTGAGAGGATATATCTCAGCCTTGAACAATGATCGTCTCAGCTGAGTGCCTCGTCGAGCATGATAGCATGAAGCATACCGTCGCGGGCTTCTTCAAAGCAGTGGTTCGTGTCGCGGTAGGATGTGAGAATGGTGATTTTGTGCCCATTGGACTGCAGACCCACGGCGGCGTCGATGATGAGTCGTTCCGCTCCGCCGATGCCCAGATCCGGGTGGACAAAGACGATGTTCCGTCTCGTCGCCATGGTCGGAAAATTGTACCGACAATGTGTTGTCCTCTCCACGATTCTTCCCGAAGATGCGGCTCAAAATGCAGGCGAGGACGATCCCGATGAAGATTCCAACGTCACCTCGCTATGCGCACTCAATCCGGTAAAGATCGACATCGGACTGCGAGGCCTTGGCGCGAGGCATAAGGTACGAGTAGACTTTGGCTTACCAAACTCGACATATTGCAAGCAAGGTAGGGAGAATGGTATAAGAAGGTCAAGTATGGACAGTGAGTTCGGTTCGCTTCTCTTCATTCCTCACAAGACTATCCCACTCCCGTCCATGCTCTCGACCATCTCATATCCAGACGACGACAAGAACACTCAATCAACTCGCTCCTCCTCCTCTACCACCACAACCATGACCCTCCACACCCCTACCCCCAACCCCTCCGCCTTCGTCTGCTTCTCCCGCCGCATCTACCACCCCCTCCACTTCCAAAAAGGCTACAACTTCACCCTCTGGTTCCTCTTCTCCGGCGCTCTCCTCGGCTTCCTCCTCGCCCGCGCCCAATACATGAACGTCTCCGCCAACTACCTCCCCCAAGCCGGCCCCGGCGAATTCTACTGGTTCCGACAATCCTACTACCGCATCGGCATCTCCATCCACCTCATCGCCATCATCCCCGCCGGCTTCCTCGTCCTCTTCCAGTTCGTGCCCTACATCCGCCACTCTTTCCGTCTCTTCCACCGCATCAACGGGTACATCATCATCCTGCTGCTCCTCGTGTCCAACGTCGGCGCTCTGCTCATCGTCCGGAGAGCTTTCGGAGGCACAATGGCCACACAATCCGCAACGGGAGTCCTCGCCCTCGCAACCACTACCGGCGTAGTACTCGCCTACATTAACATTAAACGCCTCTAAATCGAACAACACCGCGCCTGGATGCTGCGCACCTAGTTCTACGCCGGCAGCATTATTACAACCCGCATTATTATAATTATAGCCGTACAAATCATCTCCTCTATAGGTTCCTACTACACCGTTATGCCCTACGCGCAAATCGCCGGTACCGAAGACGGAGACATCTCCGTCTATCCCGCCTACGTCTCCGATCCTAGAGGGTATATCGCCGTGCACGCGGACTTTTCTTCTATAGCGGGGATCGAGGAGGTAGCGGCAGGGTTTAAGTTAACGTTTGGAATAGCGTTATAGATAGCGATTGCGATTGATACGGTAGGGGTAGAGGTATATTTGCGGTTAACGACAGCGGAGGGGGAGAGGTTAAGCTAGGTAAGTTATAATAGGTAGGTAGAGAGGGGGATAAGGAGGCCGGGACGGGCGGGGTTAACGGCGGATCGGTTAGGGGATGTAGTAGGTTAGGTGCCGAGGGGGAGGGGAGAGGTAGGAGAGGGAGGGATGGAGAGCGTAAAAGAGGAGAAATAGGATGTTCCGTAAGTTCTTCATTAGTATTTTCGTGCACTCAATAGCATCAGCATTAGCGATATTAACATCATTATCAAGTTAGGCATTCGTCCTTGAGTACCTTAGTTCACCACCTCTCATGCCTCCTCCTCTTCACTTCGAGTTTCCAGACCCTTCCATCTACGCCGGCACAAATAGGCAATCACTGCAGCACCATGCGTCGAACTGCAAGAGTAAGTAGACGGAACGGCGTCGTTGTCGTCTTCCTAGCGCGTCCAGCCGTGGCGAGTGTTTGATTTCTGGCTAAGCTGACTGGCGACCGTCTTGAGGTCTGTCTTGACGCTGGCTGCTCCCTCCGCGCTAAAAGTTCACGTCCTCTGACGGCAGAGGCATGTGACAGACGCCAAGCGCTCCGTTTGTTCCGCCGAGCTGACTTCGAATCTTCGAAACACTTCGCACTTGTCCCTTCACCACAACATCGACATCACTACAACGCAGCTTCACTTCACCACAACTCATCGACCGCACCACTGCTCTCATTCCTCACGTGCGCAAGATGTCGTCCTCGTCGAGCCACACCGCCAAAGTCGACGAGCTCGTCAATACCAGGAAGTTCCCCATCGACGAAGCGTCCTCCCGCGCCAACGATCTGTCCGAGACGAAGGAGGTCCCCGCCGACGACACTCGCTCCACCGATACGCAATGCACCAACGGCGGCAACAGCACCAGCACCCACAGCCAGCTTCTCGCCGACAAGACAGCAGCTGAGAGGAGACCGCGCCAAACTTCCACCACTTCTCCGCCTCCCCGCTGAGCTACGCAATGAGATCTATTCCTAAATTTTCCCTCCTCTGCCAAGCGAGCTATTCGAGCCTCATGAACCAAAGGACAAGATCGAGAGGGCCACATTCCTTCATTGCCTTTCGATGATGATTCCACCACTCCTGCACACCTCCCAGCAACTCCGCTCCGAAGTCGGTGATTTCTTATTCGGCACCTCCGTTTTCGTCTTCTACTATGCACAGGACATGGCCGGCTACCTCGATACCCTACCTCCGCGATTTGTCGATATGATTCAGCATATCCACTACGGCGCAGATTCCCATAGGCACTGTGCACCGAAGTGGGCGTCGAGTGGGTTCTCCGGGAAACATGACCTGGAGCGAGTTAAGCGGGAGCTGGAGCTTGCTAGTGTCACGAAGTTGAGGGAGGGTGTTATCAAGGTATGGCTGTGCTTGGGAAAAAGCTCAAGTTCGAGAGGAGGGAACCTTGGAGGGAAGATGGCGTTTGGGTGGGAGATGGTGTGTGGACGGCACGGCCGGGACAGCATGAGCAGCAAGCGGAGTAGGGGTGACTTGGTGGCTATGGATGGGTTTCGATCAAAGGAGGGCGTTTGAATTGCCTGTGCCGTGGCACGTTTCCGCCCTCTGTGGCAATGGAGGCCATGGTCTCGCGTGCTTTCCCGCTGAACGCCCAGCGCTGACCGAAGGATCACGGATGAAGGCCTTCCTTATTCTCAAGGTGACGGGAGTGCAATGAAGGTACCGTATTCTCGTCAAACAACAAAACGTCGTTTGGCCTCCATCGTCAATTCCTCTCATCTTCTGCCAAGTCGTACGTCTGCCACATCAATCCACTTTTGTTCAGTCTCATCTTCTCCTTTTCTGCCTTTTGCGCCAAGTCGTCCGTTTATCACATGAAGCCGCCTTCCCGCACTTTCACCCGCACTTTCCGTCCGTTCTTCTCTTTCATCGAACCCTCCACTCCTCATCCGATTCACAAACCACCATCTACTTGCCAAAACATCTCAGTCAGCAATGCATCGCTCGCCTTTCAGCAAGCGCACCATGCCTTCTCTGCCGCTCCGCACTACCCAACTGCTCAACCCGGCGAGCGTCTTCATCGACCAAAACAAGGCAAAGAACGGCCTGCCAGTTCCCGACAACAACGACGAGATGGCCCTACGCAAGAAGGCGTCGCTTCAGCTTCCACCGCTTCTTCGACTCCCGCCTGAGCTGCGTAATCACATTTACGCCTATGTCTTTCCAACTCCACCAGCGACACTTTTCACAGAATACCCTCCCCGGGAGAACTCCGACTATGCTCAGAGCGACGGATTTTGGACAAAACAAGTCCGCCTATTCCCACCGCTCCTCCGAGTCAACCGTCAACTCCGTCATGAAACGTTCAAGATCTTCTTCTCCACTTCAATATTCCTCTTACAATCGCCGCTTCGCTCGGTCGCCTACCTGCAAGCACTGCCCCGGGAGTTCGTCGCGGCCATTGAAACCATACACCTCGACGTGGAGAGAGAGAGCAGATCGAGTCCATCTAGCGATTGGCTGTATTCAGCTGCCGCTGGGCTGACGCGCTTGGATGACCTCCGGCGGTTCAAATACCTACTGTGGAGAGCAGGACTTGAGGATTACCTCAAGGATGACATTGTGAAGGTCTGGGTCAGACTTGGGCCGGTCGACAGTGGGAAGGGTGGCGTTTGGACCACGGACAGGAATGCGACCCGGGAGATGCGCGTATGGTAGTGGGATTGCGCAGAGCCTTCTCGTCGCTGCGGAAGAGTCCTGACCAACGCAGGTGGTGAAGGAACAACCTGTAGTCGAAGGAGGAGGAAATTGACCTGCGGTCCTCCACCCATCACACATGTCTGCAGAAGCATTCGCGAGACCAAGCTCGACGTGAATATGCCAAGTCATGCGTTTGTCCCACAAAACAACTTCTTTCAGCTCTTCAGCTCTTCAGCTCTTTTTCGACTTCACTTCGGCTCCACGACGACATCAACATCAACGTCCAAACTTACCCTCCAACCACAACACCCCCCATCTCGAGCGCGCAAGATGGCCTCATCATCACCACCGATCAACACCAACGACATGCACCAGCTCGTGAATTCACCACCGCTCCTTCGTATTCCACCAGAATTGCGCAACCACACCTATTCCTACATCTTCCCAACTCCACCGGCAAGAGACCTTCACAGAATACGAGCCTGACAGCAAATACCACAAGACCGCTAAGGACATCGTCCACCCACTTCTCCAAGTTAACCAGCAGCTCCGCCACGAAGCCTACAAGATGTGTCTCGCCAACGCCATCTTCCGATTCACCGCAAAGACTGCCCTCGTCAGCTTCTTCAAGGCCTTGCCTCGAGAGTTCGTGTCAGCCATTACAAACATCCAGCTCGCAATGCCATACCTCGACCGCAATCGTCATCTCGCCAAGACTCACTGGATGTTCGTCAACGGACGGGCGAAGAAAGGCGAGCTGCTAGGAGTGGGACATGCCCTTGGCGCAGGCGGGATCAATGGGCTTCGGGATGACGCTGTGAAGGTGTGGGCGTTGCTTTACCCAGGCACCAACTCCCTCGAAGGCGTCTGGACGGGGGATTCGCACATGTTCATCGGATAGACCTGGTTTTGGGCGCTCCTATGCGGGACTTGACGGGCGTGAGGATGCCACCATCTCAGACGCTCGGCGGTCGCTGAGTGAGGGATGCTGATGGACGGATTGAGAATGGAGCGTGCGGTTCGTTGTTGAGATTGAGGAGACGGTTCGGGGGTGAGAGAGGAGGAATGCGCAATGCCGTGTACCTACAGATTCGGCTCTTTCGCCGAGCAAGGCCGTGGTGCCTCGTGTTTCCGCCAGCAGTGCTCTTACTCCCATCACCGTTATCCATCCTCATGACCATTGCCAGACATTTCCACTCCTTCACCTCCATGCTGGCCAGCTGGCGATATCGTCCTACCTGTATCTCTACATCTCCAATTCTCCCAACCCCACTTCCTTCTCCTACCCACTTACTCCTCCCCCTGCAACCTCTCCTCCACCCCCTCCACCTCCTCCCCACTCTCCACCTCCAAGATCCTCCCCACCTCCGCCGAATTCTTCATCAACTCCTTCGCCCCCGCATACAACATCCTCGCCTGACTCGAACACGTCGGCGGCATGAAGTTCAACATCACATACGGCACCGACATCCTGCCGGAGGACTTCATCGTGAGGGGGTAGCTGAGCAGCACATATCGCGGGGAGTTGTCGGGGAGTTCGTCGGCGATGTCCTGGAGGGTGGTGTAGACGGTGGAGTCGACGGGGAGGATTTCCATGGTTTTGGTGTCGATGTGGTCTTCTATCCCGGTAGCCCACGAGTCAGCTGCAACTGTTCGTGCGAGTCAGGTTGGGGAGGAGGGGTTAGGGGTGGACGAACATATCATTGCTTGAGGATCTTTGGCGCGGGAGGTGCTGAGGCGGAATTTCCGCAGGGTCTCGCGGGTGGAGGGGGAGATGGTGTACAGGCGGGATTCGGAGGCCTGCAGAGAAGGGATGGGAGGTTAGCGGAGTTGTGGTGAGTGAGAGGGTGACAGGGTGGAACGGACCATGCTTGCGGTGATGGCGGAGGCGACGGTGAGGTAAGAGAAGCAGGATATAGGTATCCTGTCGTTCGACTTGCAAAGAAGAAGTGAAGTCCGATCCATCGTTCAACAGATCGACAAGCTTGTCGATTCTCGGCCCCCAAATCGACCCCACGTTTCGGGCCCATGGATGTCGTCAATGTCAATGATGCATTGTACCTTGGTGAGCTTCGACAACGACATCCCTCCACTCTCACTCTCGCAACAACCTCACCGTCCCCTCACTCCGCTCCGCCCTCCCCATATCTCCATGTTCTCCCGCCTCTCCCAACTCACCCGCCACCTCAGCAAACCCCTCCCAAATTACCTCCACCAGTCCTCCTTCGCCGGGTCGTACACGTCACGAACCCTCGCCATGGCCGAAGAACGCAGCAAGAGAACGATTCACACGGCGGCATGTCTGATCATTGGAGATGAAGTGTTGGGTGGGAAGGTCAGTCACGATTTCCAACGACGACATATGCAAAAGGAGAAGTGCTGAGAAGTGGTGAATTACAGACTGTCGACACCAACTCGGCCTACTTCGCCAAATTCTGTTTCTCCCTGGGCATCAACCTCAAGCGAGTAGAAGTCATCTCCGACGATGAAGGCGAAATCGTCGAAGCCGCGAGACGGATGAGTTCCAACTACGACTTTGTCGTCACGAGTGGAGGCATTGGACCGACACATGATGATATTACGTACCAGAGCATCGCGAAGGCGTGAGTTGCCGCCACCTCCCCTAATCCCACTCCCACAAAGATCACCACTAAACACCAGAACAATACCTCCAGATTCTCCCTCCCCCTCATCCTCCACGAAGAATCCTACAAGAAAATGAAAGCCCTCTCCAAACCCCGCCCGGACCAACCTCCCTTTTCCTGGGACGAAGACTCCCCCCAACGCCGCGCCAAACTCCGCATGATCGAGTTGCCCTACGACAAGAGTTTGAAAGACGAGGACCAGGTGATATTCCCGGCGGAGGATCTATGGGTCCCCATCTCCTGCGTCAACGGAAACGTGCACATCCTCCCGGGTATTCCTCGACTTTTCGAAAAGTTATTGACCGGCTTAAAACCCCGCCTTCTCCCGAGATTGGTCGACCCCGATGGAAAAGGCGTACACAGAATCCTCTTCTCCACGCCCCTTCCCGAGTCTTCCGTGGCGGAATTTTTGACCCAGCTCGCGGCAAAGGTGGAGCCGAAAGGTGTGAAAGTCGGATCTTATCCCAGGTGGGGTAAGAGTCGGAATACGGTGACGTTGGTGGGGAAGGACAAGGAGTTTATGGAGACGTTGATCGATGAGGTGGAGAAGGGGGTGGAGGGGAAGAGGGTGCAGGCTGAGGATGAGAATGATAGTGAGGGGAGTGATAAGGATGCTTGACGGAAGGGATACCGCGGACGGGGGTCGCATAGAGGTAGGGGCGGGCGTGGGCGTGGAGGGAGCGGTCATGACGGGAACACCAACTTTGCCGGGCAGGGAAGGAGGTTGGGTTGAGGAGATGGTGCGGACAGGGTGCGGTGCGGGTCCAGCTGTTTATGAGAACACTCGGCCTGAAACGTCGTCGGGCTTGCCGGCGGCCAACGATCGCTGTGTGGGTGGAATGCCGCGCTGGGGATGGCCCCGCGAAGCCAGCCTGATGATTGTACAGAAGCAGTCAGGAAACACAATGAAAGCTCTAAAAGCAAGGTGTAGGTATCTCCAATTTCCTTTCTACCGTTCAGCCATACCTACGTCCTCTTCGTGAGCACACCATCTCAGTCCTCTGTCTTCAAATCTCAGGCCGCCACCCTCTCTTCCCGCAAAGGCTCTTCTCCCCTTCTCTCGTCGCTAGCCTTCGCCGCTCCTCCACTTTTGTCCTCGCCTTCATCGTCATAAAAGAACCCAAACTCCTCTTTCCGTTCAATCACGCCAAATCCCTCCCATCCTCCCATACTGCCCAGTCCACACCCTTCAGCATCGCCATCTCCATCTCTCGCCTTCGCTTTCCCTACTAGCTTCGCAAGAGTTTTCGTCGCTTTGCCGCTCCTCCTCCCACTGGCTTCATCCACATCCCCGGCAGGTGAACACTCACTTCCCGCTCTCCCAGCGTGGATGGTGGTGATCGTCCTCCCCTCATCCGGCCTCAAATTCGCAATCCAATCCAAATCACTCGGTCTCCTCGGGACGCGCCTTCTCTTCTTCTTCCTCGGCTTCTCTTTCGTCCCTCCTGGCGTTGACGGTGGTGAGTTCGCTGGTGAACGGCTTTGAGACTTTGACGTCGTTCTGGTGGTGGCGGTATACTGCGACGTTGCGGCCGAAGTGCTGGCAGATGTTGAGGCTGCGGTGGAGATTGCCGGGGACGGGAGAGCGGAGGAAGAGAGTTGGTGGAGGTGATTGTGCTGCGGTAAATGGCGGTGAAGTTGAGGAGTCGCAGGCGCGGAGGGAGACTGGGACGGAGACTGGGATACACTTGCCGAAGAGTGATAGGAGCGGGAGGTCGTGTTCGTTATGCTCGTCTCGGCCGAAGGGGAGGAGGAGGGAGACTGTCCTGCTTTCCGGAAGACGGGGCGGGTTGAAGGGTATGTGTTCAACTCCGTTGGCTCGGAAGGTAGTGAGGGCTCGGGAGTTGTATCCGCAGACGGAATGGTTGGCAAATTCAGTCCCGAAGACTTGGTGACTTGACGGGTGCGAGCGAAGGAGGTGCGGCGGTTCCAGTGGAAAGGCGGGAGATTGAGTTTAAAAGTGACTGACTTCCGGCGAGGTGCTGAACCGGTGGTCGGCAGTGGCGGCGCTGGTGAATGGAGAGACGCTGCAGCGAAACTTCGCCGGCGGTCCCATGTCAATGACTGGCGGTGGGGGACTCTGAGGTCTTCCAAGGAGCGAGAGGGTGTTGGACTTGGAGTCGGAGGGAGTGGACCATTTCCCCCGACGGCGGTAGTCTGCTTCGGAGAGCGGAATAGGTTGTTGCTGAAGAGGGCGAAGAATGGCTTGGCGCAAGGGACGGTGGCGAGGATGATGGAGACGTGGAGGACCTGATTAATGTACTGTCAGTAAGGGTGAATGTGGCCCACAGGTTTGTATCGGACGACTCACGATGGTCGAGAGCAAGTTACTGTTGACGCGATAGAGAGTGAGATCAGGACTGCTGATTGCGATGTGGACGTATTTCAGGCGGACGATAGCTGGTGGGAGGACTCTTCGGCAACGCGAAATCCAAGGTCAGCGACTTGACATTTTGATCAAAATGATGGAAAGAGTACCGACAGCAATCGCAGGGCAAACGATATGAACACAACAACCTTCGGGTGCAGAGGCATTTGCAAGTTCCAGATGATGAGCATCGCAGTCTTGAAATTCAAGCCCTCGAAGAACATGTATATGACGGTGTGACTGAGCCATACACTCCACTGCGCTGACAGTCAGATCCATCTAACGCTCGACCGGGAAGGGTACTCACAAGGTCGACACATCCTCCTTGCTTCGAGTCCCACGGCCTGTCGGCACCGCAGCTGAATGCTAGGATGAAGACGGTTATGAGGACCCAGATTCCTTCGACGATGATGAGTGTCTTCAGAATCCAGAGGTGATGCCTCGTCTGGGTGATGCGCATGATGAAGAATGTCACGGAGAGGATCGAGCATCCGGTTGCGAGTGCGTAGAATTGTCTCGAGATCCAGAAGAGGACATAGCTCTCGGCCACGTCTATGGCACTAAGGGTTTCTTGAGGTTGGCCGAGACCGTGGTGGACGGCGAGGAGGATCACGCTGGACCAGCTGATGCCGAAGATCTGGACGTTGCGTTAGCTTCTTGCATATGTCTTGGTGGTACTTTGCAACATCCTGACCGTCGCCGCACCACAAGCTGCATCGTCCCAACCGAGCGGTCCGCTGATCTGCAAGCGTAGGAATAGACGGATCAGGAAGACCATTGACGACTAGAGAATGGCTGTGACATTGGCAATCACGACAGAAGCTGGCCCCTTAGGGAGGTCGAAGGCTGGCATCGGTCATTCGTTATGGTGGCTGGGGGCATATCGCATATTGGTGTGAGAGAAATGAGGATGACCGGAGAGGTGGAGTGGTGATCTCGGTCAATGCGAAACCATGCGAAACCACAGAATGGCGGAACTTACACGGCAGGGACATGGGTCGGCCGATCGTGAACCGGGAAGATCTTTGGACGACTTACGATAGGCAAGTGCTGACATGTGAAAGGGGCAAGACCGCCCATGGAATTTGGAGCCTCACCAAGACCACCAACAAATCATATGGACAACGGCTTATCATCCTATACCAGCAGGAGATCTCACACACCAATACTCAAGCACATTCATTCACATCATCCTCCACCAACATGACCTCTCCACTCCTCCCTCTCAAACCTCATCTCGGCTCTCTCGACCTAGAATCTCTCTCCCCAACCTCCTCCGCCGCCTCATCCCTCCAACCCTCACGCAAACGGCTCTCCCGAGCAGGACCTACCACCATCGATCCAGACCACCGCTCCGAACCCATCGCCACACGCCGACAAGAGATCCAACGCCAATACCGCAAACTCTCCTCCATCGCCTTCTCTTCCCTCGTCATGGGATCTTAGGAACTCCTCCTCACGACCAACGCTCTCGCCCTTGTCAACGGCGGTCTCTCAGGTCTCTTCTGGTCCACCATCCTCGCCTACACAGGCCAACTCTTCATCGTCCTCTCCATCGCCGAGATGTCCTCTATGGTTCCCTTCGGCGGCGGACAGTACCGTTTCGTGTCCGCTTTCGCGCCCCCGAAGTATGAACGGATGTTATCCTACATCACCGGCTGGATCTGCTCTGTCGGGTGGCAGACTCGCTTCACAGCACACTGCTACATCATCGCCAATATGGGTCAAGCACTTATCGATCTCCAAGCTCGACCAACGGGAACGGGAACCTGGTTCTTCCACCTAACCATCATCGCCGTCGCCATCCTCCTCTCCTGCTTCAACGCCTTCGCAGCCGGTCACCTCTCCATCGCTGAAGGTGTCTTCGCCATCTGCCACGTCTTCCTGCTCGTGCCCATCCTAGCCAGCCTCTGGGTTCTGGCTGACAAAGGCGATTTCCACTACATCTTCTTCAAACTCACGGACAACGGTGGCGGCTGGCCGTACACGGGACTTTCCGCCTGCGTGGGACAGCTGACGAGCATGTTCATCGTGTTGGCCAGCGACGCGATGGTGTACATTTCCGAGGAAGTCGAGGAGGCGGAGTTCATCGTGCCGAGCAGTATGGTGTGGAGTTATCTCGCCAATCTGCCAATGACTTTTGCGTTGTTGATGACTTACATCTACAACATTGGGGATTTGAGAGAGGTAGTGAGGTCGCCGCATCCATTGGTGCATGTTTTTGAGACAATGTTGGATTCGAGGGATGCTACGATTGGTGAGTCGTGCTGTATCAGGTTGACAAGAACTTTGCTGACATGTATGCAGCATTCTCAGTCATCGTCATGGGCCTCCTCATCATGATCGCAGTCAGCACCATGGTCGCAACCTCTCGCCACCTCTTCTCCTTTGGGTAAGTAGTCCGCCAAAAATATCCGCACTACTTGAGGCTGACATATCTCCTCCATCCCAGCCGCGACCGCGCCCTCCTCTTCGCACCCTTCATCTCCCGCGTCCACCCCACCCTCAAAGTCCCCCTAAACGCCATCCTCCTCACACTCTTCACCACCTCCATCATTTCCCTCTGCACGATGGGTACAGTCTCAACTCTCCACACCATCCTCGGCCTCTCCACAAGCTGCTTCATGGCGAGTTACAGCGTCTCAATCGGATGTCTCATCCGCAAGCGATGGTCAGGAGAAGAGTTGCCGAATTGCAGGTGGAGTCTGGGACGAGCGGGATTGTGGGTGAATGTTCTCGGATGGATGTATGCTGTTTGGGCGTTGTTTTGGAGTTTCTGGCCGACGAGGTATGTGATCGAGCCGAGGAATGCGAATTGGGCGGTTGTCTTCTTTATTTGGACGGTGGTGACGGCGAGTGCGTTGTTCTTGGGCGCTTCGAGGAGGGAGAAGATGGAAAGGAAGGGAACGATGGGGAGGAGGGGGAAGAGTGTATAGATTGATATGCTGTATCACTTGCGATGTCCTAATGCACCTGGCATTGCTGAATCGATCTGCTCAATGACTAATATGTGCTTCCTTCGGTGGAGTGATGGAGGGAGCCTTGGTATCTTACATGGTCTGCTCCAAGAACAGACATGTGCTTCCTTTCGGTGGGTGGAAGGTGTGACAACGGTCACTTTTTTTCTTTCTGCAACGATCCTCCCTCTTGAAACAATACACTTGTCGTCGCAGCCGTGAGCTCTTGCATGCAAGAACAAAGTTCAGACGTCGCCACGGAGAGAGATAAACACGCCTTTGTCACTGCGAGCACGGCGAGCTTTCATCTTCTGACATCTCAGTTCGGCCACAACATTTGTACACCGCAGCATCATCCAGACACTTGCAGCAACATTCTCTTCTCGGCCAAATCAGACTCTGTCTTCAACATCACACTTCGCACATATCTCACCTCTTCGCAACCGCAAGGATGCCGACAACCGCCGACATGGGCTATTGGGACAACTGGGCTCTCTGTATGGGATTGACGATCGTTCCTTTCATTCTGATCAAAGCCAAAGCGCAATGGAACCACCAGAATCTAGGAGACCCAGACTGGGAACTCGATGTGCTCCTCTGTGTCCAAGGCGTATTCCTGTACTGCTGCTACATGTCGGTGATCTTCATCTACTACGAATCGCAGTTCGGAGCTGGGGAAGAGAACTGGCCTGATGACTGGCTGGAAGAGTTCAAAGTTCTCAACCTCGTCTGGTGCAAGAATTGGGTCTTCATCGGCGTCCTTTGGGTGATGGGTGTCTGGCTGTTGAGGCGGGTTGGACTGATGTTGAGCGCGAATCAGTGTGCGACATGTGGTGGCGTGAAATCGACAGAGCAGCATTGCACAAATTCGGATTGATCCAACCCTCGACGGCCGCTGACCGTTGCTCTGATACCTCGCCGCAATATTCCATCACTACCCAACGATCACTACTTTCGATCCGCCGACATTCACTAGTTCTCGACCTGATCCCACGACAGAACTTGGACATTCGCCGCCCGTCACCTACACTCATTCGAAGTCAGCAAACACTCATTCAGCATTCTCAACACGAAAGAGCAAGGAATCATCTCCTCAGAAACCCAACACAACAACCCGTCAACCCCTCAGACCGCCCTTCAAGACCACAGGAGCGCATGCCCGTACAAATATATCGCAATTCAGCAAGACAAATCACTCTGGCCCACGACGCTCCTCATGCGTGACTCTCCTCGATCTCGCGACGTGCAAGCCCTCCAGATTTTCAGGTTACTGTGTTGGCGTCCACTCGTCTCTCACCACCCACACCACCCACGCAAGAAGCCGCCCCTCGAGACCGAGAAGCGCACGTTTGTTACGATTTTCATCGATGCTTTCGTTCGATGGCAGGTATTTGATATCCCCTAACTTTCAGGCAGTTCCTCGGCGAACTCTCATCTGGACCAACTTTCTGTTGGTTTCATGCGTGGATCTTCTCGGTCAGCTTCTTTGCGGGTGGGGGGTGATTGAAAGGGGTGGATTGGAACATCATGGGATAAAGAATGAATGGAAAGAGGTACGTACACTTTTGGTCGGACGCATACGAATATACGAGGCGGACGCTGAGAATTCTTGCAGATCTTGGCAAGGTCGTTCAGGAGGCGTGGTCGATATCAGGGCGTATTCGGTTTCGTTCGCTCGTCGTTGTCGGCGGGCGCAGACGCAGGAGCCGGGGTTTAGGACAATACCGACGATGCGGTCAGATCGCTACCGTTTTCGGCCTCGAAGCACGAGCACGAGCTAGACCAGGAACCCAGCCCGTCTTCGACGAGAGGTTCGAACGACGTTCCGCACACGTCAGGTATAGGCAGCCGCAGTGAAGTAGATGAGTACAGGCGGGTTCAAGATGCAGGATCAATGACAATCTGCAGTGAATGAACGAACAGTTCTTACCATGAAGATGCAATGTCCACTTGCTGAATACCGAGCAAAGGTACGACGTCTCGATCATGCCGCAAGTCAATGCATGCGCTGCATACAACGAGCCATTGAAAGAAGTTTCTCGGCGGCACGATCCAGCTCAGCTAGACTCCCATGTGAAAGCGAAGATGATCACTCAGACCCACTGCGTGTTTCTTTGCTCCGTATGTTCGCGTTGCAATCTGGTGGAGTGTTCCCAGGAGCTCTTTTGGGTTGTACTCACCATCCACTTGCAAAAATTGCCGCCTTCTTCGTCTGTCCACGGAACAGCTGCTCCAAACGATGCACTCTCCGGTCGATGCAGCAGCGCAGACCGCAGAAGGAAGCCATCAGAACCCCAGCAGATTCCGCACCAATTATTGATGACCTCGCATGAAATGCCGACTAGGGAGCCTTGTCACATCCTAGTGCTTTCGTAGATCCCCCGGATTGATCGACTTTGCGTGCTCGGTGCTGTTGGTAGACGAACTGCAGTGACTGAGCACAAACATGCTGTGTGTCATCGTCGTTCTCGGAGAAGACACGGTGATCGCTGACGAACGCAACTGAGATTCTCCGCGTTCTAGATGCCGGCAGCCACGTTGGACTCGGTTTGGTTGGCAGATCGTTGATAGACACTGCAAGCGAACGGCCGAAGAATGTCTCGGACTGTGGATCTGCGGGCAAGGAGATGCTTAGACTATCTCAAGGACGCTCTCCACCAAGACGTCGTGTAATGATATGGACATGAAAAGTGACACCTCTCCTGTTTGGACATGTACAGTGCGTCTCTGCAGGACATGTTTGTATCTTGACCGAAGGACCAACGGGCGGGTGAGGGCAGGGCAGGATGATGACCCGAGGTAAAAGGTTCCGGAATGTGTGTTTGCCCTTGCGAAGGTCTGGGCCAGGCCTGGACTCGCATGGAGCAGGTCGAGCCGCGGCCGAGACTCGCGAAAGTCCTCGAGCAAGGTGCGTCGACGAGGAGATTTGTTGCCGACGAGGGAGAAATCCGTCCCATCAACGCTTCCCGGACAAACATATAATACTCCAACCAGATTGCCACCGCCGCCGCCGTCCGTCTCCGCCTTCCCTTTGTCGCCCTCCACACTCTGCCCGCCGACAATTGCGCAACAAAGCCTAGACTCCACCCGCCCGTCCGCCGGCTCTTGCGCCGATCCATCTCACTCCCAAGGACCCAAGCAAGTACCACGACCACGACATCATCCGGCGTACCACTGCGCCGTGACACACACTGGCAAATCCACCGTTTCCGACCCTCTGCATAATTCTCCGCGACCGCTGTCGTGCGCAAGAATACCCGCCCTCGAGTCCCACGATCCTGACATCCACAATCACCACCACTACCACCGGCAGATGCGCCACGAAAATACCATTTCCTGATTGATCCTCCACCGATTCGAGCGACGGAGGCCTGAGCGGGCCTCAGTCACTGTACGCTGGCGAATATAGTCGACGGGTCTGCGTACCTGCAGCCTGGCTTCGACCCGAGTACATACCAACAGCAGTTCACGAACAATGCGACAATATCTCCTCCCACGTCCTCGGCTAATCCGTCACGGAGAGGCACTCCTCCCAATTTCTCCGGTCAGAAACAACGAAAGGATGCACAGAAAACAGCTGGAGCAAAGTCTTCGAAGAAGGTTAAAAGAGTTGGGCCCAGGTCGGATACAAAGGCTGAGACTGCGAATGGCGATGGAGAGAAAGATGGAGAGGGCTCTTCCAAGCCCAAGCGTGTAAGGACAGGATGTCTGACATGTCGAGAAAGACATTTGAAGTGCGACGAGGCTATGCCGCATTGCAACAACTGCAAGAAGAGCAATCGCACTTGCAAGAGAGGTGTTCGTCTGAACTTTATCGATACATGGGAGTCAAAACCACCGACATACGTGACGGCATGGGGTACACACGACTGGAATGTGGAGTTTCAAGACGAGTCGAGAGAGATTGCCAGCGAATATCAAGGTGGTGAGGAGAGGTATCGACATTTGGATCGAGAGAAGAGGCGGTCCGTCTATCCTCCTCCGATCGACTCGGCGACCTCGTTTGAATTTCCTCATCATCAACAACAGCAACCGCAAGCTCCGCCGATGGGTCAGATTCTGCCGCCTGTGCAGGCTCTCATTCCGGATCAGTATGCTGGGCAAAATGCCCACCAACAGACCATGTTCGAGCCGCAGACGGTGATGAAGCAGGAGATGAATTCATACCAGCCGCAACAACCGCCGCATACAGCACCGCCGCAGCAGGTGCAGTATGCGGAGTCGAATGCCAGCAGCCTTCATGCCCGTGGAGGCTCGGTCGCATCTTTCAGCAATATGGAGACGGATCTACCAGACCCGGAGTCAGCCAAGAAAGAAGTCCTGGACAGCCAAGAGGAGACGTTTTTCATGCAGGTATTCGTGGAGGAAGTCGGTCTTTGGATGGACAGTATGGACCCTCAGAAGCACTTCTCTCGATTACTACCATTCCACTCCCTGTCCGAGCCGATGCTGTTGAATGCTTTCCTCGCTTGCGGCGCACGGCATCTTACTCTGATAAATTCTGCCTACACCGAGGAGAAGGCTTTGCACTACTACGACACTGCGACGAGGTATTTGTTGAAGAATTTACAGAATCCAAACCGAGATACGGTCATCTGTGCGACAACGGCAGTCATACTCAACGTCTACGAGATCATGAGTGAGCGGGCGCTCCAACGTATGAATCACATCGCCGGTGCACGAGCTCTGATCAAAGAATGCGGCTGGGACGCAAGAGCGCAAGGTATCGGGTCCGCATGTTTCTGGCTGAACGTCGGGCTGGAAGTGCTCTCCTGCCTACACTTCAACTGGCAAGTAGCGTGGAATCCTGATGATTGGGGTGTGGACATGGACTTCTCACGCGAAATTCACAACGGTCGAGAGGAGGTCTGGACACATCGCATGTTGTTCATCATCGCGAAGGTGTGCAACTTCCGTGCGACGGCTCCGCGGACGCCTGCGGGTAATACTCAGGATGAGCAAATTCGAATGCAGCAGAGGCATGAGGAGTGGTCGAGGTTGAGGGGCATGTGTGAGGCGTGGAGTAAGGGTGTGCCAAGGACGATGCATCCGATGGCGTATCTGCATCCGTTTCAGACGAATTCGAATAGTGCTTTCCCGGAGGTTTGGCTGATCAAGCGGGCGACTATTGTTGCGAGGCTCTTCTACCACACTGTAAGCTGATTGATGCAACGGTATGTCTGCACCAGCTAACCTCTTTTCTCCCAGGCAATGCTCCTCATGGCTCAAACGCACCCATACTGCGATGTCAACCATCCCGAAATGGCCACCATGCAGACAACCCACAGCCGCACGATCTGCGGCATCGTCGCACACGTCAAAGATCGAGGTGTCGCTTCCGTCGCTATTCGAAGTCTCCACCACGCCGCCGAATGTCTCACCGACCGCAAAGAACAGGAGGAAGTCCTCCAAGTGTTCGAAAAGATCAACAAAGAGACCGGTTGGCGGATCGGGTTCGTCTTCAAAGGACTGAAGGAGAAGTGGGGTTGGGTCGAAGAGCCAAGTCCACCTCAGCTGCCACAAACACAAATGGCCCAGCCGCAACAACAACTTCAACCTCGTCTGAGCGTGCAGTTCCCACAACAGATGCCAAGTCAACAGCAGGTCAACAACGGACAGCAGAGACTAAGTCTACAAGTCGGTCACGCCGGCCTACCCTTCTCCCAACAACAACAGCAACAAAGTATGCAAATGTCCCCACACAGCATGTCCGGCAGTCCCGCTTCCCAACACGGCCAACCACAACACATGTCTTCCAACAATAATAATGCGAACACGCCGAGTTCCATGCCGAATAACATGGACAACGGGCTCGTCAACGGCAACGGCTACCACACGAATCAATACCAGCAGTCCATGGCGCCACCTATATCCGCACCTCAACCCACCGCACCGCCCAAGAAGGGAGGCTTCCCGGTCGGCATACCGAATCCACTGTATGCGAAAGCGGACTTTAATCTTCCGCAGCATCCGTATCAGAATTTTTATGTGGCGCCGAGTCATAGTGGGCAGCAGGGAGGGCAGCAACAGCAGCAGCAGTGGGGTGCGGGGCTGTATGGGCAGGGACAGGGGATGGGGAGTCAATTTTAGGGGTCAGAAGATGGCGTGGTGATTTACAGGTGTTAGGGTGGGCGAAAGGAGGCTGGCTCTTGGGAACAGCACCGGCATGGATTGGTTGCAACAGTACGGCATTGGGAATGGGGATTAGAAAAGGTGGGTTTTCGTGGACGACAGTATTGGACACGGCCTGGGTATGGGTTATCGGCTGTATTACGATGGTGGAGAGAGGAATTTGAGGATAAAGTGAGGGAAGATAGAGGCATGATTTCAGAGCATCTGCATCGATCAATGCCTAGGAGCGGTTCTGCGCATCTGAGCATGCGGTAATGAGATGGCCGACCCACCGCGGCTTCTCTCGCCTCCTGAACCTCATCTCATATCAGGTTACGTCCTCGTTGCGTTTCTTGATGTCTGGTCTAGACGTGGTCCATGAATTCAGAAGATGTTTTCATCATCGTCAAGTGGTCTAGTCCAGATATGGCCGTCACAGCGCGAGTGGCAGGGGATGTTCGCGATCCTCCCAGCCGAGGCTGCGGAGAAGGACTGGGTCAATCCCGATTAACGAGCTGCAGGGCCAGAACATAGATCTTGGTGAATCTGGCCTCACTACTTGCTTTTCCTCAATGCAATTGCTTCTTCTGGACAGGCTCGAGATCAGTCGTAAATCCAACCTCGACATCGCCGACGACGACACAGCCTGCATTCGAATGATGGCCTCGCCCTCCCGGCAATAACACCGCCCTCTACACCACAACAACACCACAACACAACCATGCCGTCCCAACCACCCTTCCCACCCACAGGCACCCACGCCCAAGACGTCTCCCTCCTCTCCACCACAGTCCCCATCCTCGCCACTCTTGACTCTCCCGCCGCCGACCCCGAACAAGAACTCCTCGAACCCTACGCGAAATTCCGCTCTTCCCCCCTCAACGCCATCCAAGAACTCGGCCTGCACATCCTCGGCACCGCCTGGCGCAGCTATGACCGCGTCATCGGACCTCCGGTTTTCTATAATGGATTTAGCGAGAATATGAAGCGTCTCGTGTTGGCACAGCCGATGTTACAGTCTAAGATTCGGGAC
Source organism: Zymoseptoria brevis (assembly GCA_000983655.1). Classification (NCBI taxonomy): domain Eukaryota; kingdom Fungi; phylum Ascomycota; class Dothideomycetes; order Mycosphaerellales; family Mycosphaerellaceae; genus Zymoseptoria; species Zymoseptoria brevis. Next base: position 31,455 of record JYJE01002045.1, read on the forward strand.
TTGGCGAAGAGGAGGGTGGAGGTGGAGATTCAAGAGGGCGGGTTGGGGGTTCTTGGAGTGGAGGGCGAGGGAGTGGAGGGCAGGAAGAGGAGGGATGGCAGGAGGGCGGAGATTGAGAAGCAGCTTTTGGAGGTGGCGGAGACGTGGACGGATGGTATGATTTTGAAGATGGAGTCGAGGACGTTCATCCGCGGGGCGTATTACCTTGCGACGCAGTTGTTGACCCGGGCGTACCATCAGGGTATTCATGTATCGCAAAAGGAGGTGATGAGATTGAAAGAGGTGGCTACACAAGCGGAGAGAGATGGGCAGAGTATTATTTTCTTGCCGTGTCATCGGAGTCATGTCGACTATGTCAGTCTGCAACTGGTGTGTTACCGCTTAGGACTGGTATTGCCGACGGTCGTGGCGGGGGATAACTTGAATTTTCCGGTCGTGGGTGCGTTTCTGCAGCATGCGGGTGCGATGTGGATAAGGAGGAGTTTTGGAGACGATCAGTTGTATGGGACTCTGGTGCAGAGTTACATCGACACGTTGCTACAGAATGGGTTCAATGTGGAATGTTTCGTCGAAGGAGGACGCTCGCGGACGGGGAAGTTGTTGCAGCCGAAATTCGGCATTCTGAGTTATTACCTCGAGAGCGTGCTGAGTGGACGGACGAAAGACGCGATTGTTTGTCCGGTCAGCACGCAGTACGATAAAGTCATCGAGGTGGACTCGTATATCAGCGAACTGCTCGGGCAGCCGAAGAAAAAGGAAGATCTCGCGGGTTTCTTATCAGCCAGCAACGTGCTGAGTCTCAAACTTGGACGTGTGGACGTGCGGTTCCACGAGCCTTGGAGTTTACGAGGCTTCATCGACGAGCAGATGCATCGTATGGGATATGATGCTCCAAAAGCTGGACTCAGGCCCGTTTACGACGCCGCGACGAAACGCCGCATCCTCACGACGTTCGGCTACCAAGTCCTCGCGCACATCAACGACGTCTCGGTCGTGATGCCCACCGCTCTCGTCGGCACAGTCCTCCTCACCCTCACAGGCCGCAGCGTCGGACGCGCCGAACTCGTCCGCAGAGTCAACTGGCTGTCCTCACGGGTCCTCGCAGCCGGCGGACGAGTCGCGCACTTCGCCGGCCATCCGGTGGAAGAAGTCGTCGACAAAGCGCTCGGCGTCTTAGGACCCGGCTTAGTTGGAAGGGTAGACGGCTTGCCCGAGGAGATGTACTACGCCGAAGACCGTTTCCAACTGAGTTTCTACCGCAACATGACGATTCACCTGTTCATCTCGCAGGCGCTGGTCTGTTGTGCGTTGTATACACGGGTGAAGAGAGGGGAGAAGGAGACGATGAAGTACCAGGATATGTACGACTACGTCTCCTTCCTCTCCCAGCTGTTTCGCGCGGAGTTCATCTTCCCGACGAACCCGCTGGAGGAGAATCTACAAGCCACACTCGCTGGACTCGTCGCTGATGGTGTGTTGACCACCACTTTGGACGACAACGGCAAAATCGACCTCGTCGCTTTGCATCCCGATGAGAGAGCGAGAGATGCGCAGAATTTCGACTTTTACTGTTTCCTCCTCTGGCCTTTCATCGAAGCCTCCTGGCTTGGCGCTGTGTCGCTGTTCATGCTCGCCCCACCTCCCTCTTCCTCCTCCGTCACACAGGAAAGTCCATGGATCCCCATGACCCCATTTGCCGACTGCTCCCAATTGCTCGGCAAAACTCTCTACCACCGCGGGGATTTGTCGTATTACGAAGCCGTCAACAAAGAAGCGCTAAAGAACGCCCATACCCGGAGTGAAGAAGAAGGCATGCTCATCGTCTCCCGTCCTGGTAAAGACGCCGCAAAAGGCACGCCTACACGAGTCCGATTGGCGGAGGAGTGGATGCCGAAGTGGAGTGAGGAGGGGATGTTGGTGGCGGAAGGGAAATTGTGGGATTTCTGCGAGTGGGTGAATTTGAGTCGGAGGGATGGGGAGGGAACGAGGAAGGAGGGCGGAACGGTGAGGAGACGGATTTTGGGGGTTTGTGGGGTTGTGGGTGGGGATCTTTGGCAGACGGCCGAGAAGGGTGTTGGGAAGGGTGGAGAGGGCAAGAAGGGGAGGAGGAGGAAGGGGGTGCAGGCGAGAGGGAAGTTGTAGATGAGATACTATCGTAGATTGGGTTCATGCGTATATGACTGAGATGTGGTGTGTAGACTGTCCATGGGAATGATCTACCTCCGCTTATCCGAAAGTCTGAACGCTTGGCATGGTAAATGAAGCCATTAGATAGATTTCAAAGGTGTATTCAACAACAACACTACATGCTATCCTTGTATCTGTTGCCACAGGATAGTTCAGAATTAAGTGACCTTCTGCATAGGCCTTGTATGTAATTAATTAAGGCCTTGTAGGCCACACAGTCGTTGAATTCCTCATTCTCTTACTAATAATGCTGCAGTTCCAATTTAGCTGTTTCTTGCACAACTTTACCAGCACCGGTCACTAACAGCCTGAAGTCTTCAGTTATCTTCTTCTCGTCCTTGTGAAGGTGTTCAATAGGCTAAAGGTTAGGTGAATTGGCCGGTGTGTCGAGAAAGAGGATTCTAAGCTCCTTAATTAACGGTGCAAGCAGCCTCCTTGCCTTGTAGTAAACACCCACGTTATCTTTAATGATATATACTGTCTTGTTGCTCAGCCGCTAGACTTCCTTATAATATGGAAAGAGGTGTGTTTTGTAGATTCTTAGTGCGTAAAACACGAAGTCTAAACCCCCTTTCTTATAGTCCCTTACTAGCTTCTCTTTCTTAAATGCCCTCTACGCTGTAAAGCGTTGTTAACGGCCCTTCTTCTAGCTACGTAGCAGTGCCTTATTATAAGCATCGACCGCGTTGTTTAGCTCTTAAAGGTGCGTCTATTCTGCGGTGTAGGGGACTAAGGATTGCTCGATTTAATAGTCTACAAGAGCGTCCAGTTTAGCTTATTCTTCTGCGAGTTTAGTAGCTAGAGCTGCTGTTAATTCATTAGATTTAGGCACCTAAAGAACGATTGGTCTAAGAGCTCTTAGTTCACTCGATACAGCAGCCTATTGTATGCGTAAAAACCTCGGATCTATAGAGTCTTTATAAACGTTAACACTACGCGGTGCTAATACGTATAAAGGATGGCCAGTGCCCCCTATGTCGACCGGTGTCTCGTTATAAAGGATGATCTTAGTCGTAGCTAGATCCAGCTTCAAAACCTTATAGATATATCGATTCCTGTCCGGTAAATCTAGCTTCTCGAGGGCTGTCTTTTAGAGGGCGTATTTTCGAGGTATTGGTCGTTCGTCGAGTGGATTAGCATTACTATGTCGTTTGCCTTAACAGATATTGTGGACCTAAGGAGCGTAGAGCTCGCGGAGTAGTGTGCGAGCACCGTATTTAGTTGTAAGGTAGACTTAACGAAGGGCTTAATTCGCGGCTTAAGGCTATAATAACTACCGGCTACTATTACGTATATAATTGCGGATAGACTGTAATAATGCCGATCTAGGTACAATACGAGGTGGCCTTCTACTCCGTACAGCTAGCTTGCAATATAGAAGGATATCTTCGTAGTTATTCGAGTTTGTACGCTCTAAAGTGCGTCGATAGTAGGTGCGAGCTCCATTAGCCGTTACACTACGACGACGCGTCGCAATCTCTTAGTAGGTAAATCTATCGAAGAAGCGGTCACTTAGGATCAAAACGCGCGTCGCAAAACTGTATTCGGTCATGTGGTTGTTGAGATATCTCGTGTTGAAGATAGGTAGTGTGTTAAAACAAAGGTCATAACATTGCTAAGCGTTCGGATTAGCGTATAAGCGGAGGTAGCTCAAGGCCATTACTTGAACAACTCGTCGTCGCCTGAGGCATGACTTAGCGGGAGCGGAGCTGTCGCCGATTTGGCCCCAACTCCTCCTCCCTCGAAACCTGGACTGGAGACAATGGAACCGCATGTGCCACTCTTTCCTCTCTTTCGTCACATCACCAAAACATTTACGCAGTCTTCGCAGAAACAATCAAATATCGCACGGCAAACGACCGGATCTATCCTATCAATTCCATCGTAACTTCACGGCCGCCATCAAGCATGGGATGATGTGAACATCTTTGAGAGGGCGCATCAGACGGCGAAGACATCACCATGGACCAGGGACCCATCGATGCTGGGCCAAGTACGGACGGCGACTATGATCCGACCGGCCCAGACTACGATACTGAACGACGGAGATCGGAGCCCAAGAATGTAGGAAAGAGATTGACCACTGCCGCCAACGCCTCTGATGCCCGCAGTGCCTCCACCGGTGGTCTCCTCAGAACAGCCAGACCGGAGCCGGCCAGATCATCGTCTCGCACTCAAAACGACGATAACAACAGCGTCGAAGACGGTCTTGTCCAATCTGCAAGTCATCCTTCCTCAATCTTGGACCCTCCAACATACCCACGAGTTGGCGCCACCGCCTCCGAAGTCGCAGGCGAAGTTCGCTCCGAAGGCGACGACGCCCACCTAAAAGAAGACCCCAACGAAGTGCAACAACTCCACGATCAAGACGCCCGTCCGCATCGGATGTATAAGTTCACGCTCTACGAGACGAACGTCCGATACTGGATCACAGGCGCCGACATCACCGACCAGAATTTCCGCCTCTTGCGGATCGACCGTAATAGTGCTCCGGGACAAATCGCGCTGTTCGAGGACGAGACGGTGTACGATCGGAGACAGATGCATGACGTCCTCAATGCGATTGATCAGGGGAATAAGCCGAATGGAGGGTTACGGATGAAGTTTAGCTTTTGGGGACTGTTGGGGTTTATCAGGTTCACGGAGGCGTATTATATGCTTATTATTACGAAGAGGAAGCAGGTGGCCATGATCGGAGGGCATTATGTGTATCAGGTTGAGGGGACGGAGTTGGTTCCGCTTACGACTGGGGCGAGCAGTTCATTCATGCGGGATCGGAATGCGGAGGAAGCGAGGTTCCTGGGGATCTTGAATAATCTGGATCTGACGAAGAGCTTTTACTTCAGCTATGCTTATGACATCACGAGCTCGCTGCAGAGGAACATTATTCGAGCACGGCAGGCGTTGAACGATGGGTTGAAAGTCGCGGCGAACGACTACAATGCCATGTTCGTCTGGAATCATCATCTGCTGAAACCCGCTGTGCAGGCGTTGAAGCATCCTTTCGACTGGTGTTTGCCGATCATACATGGATTTCTGGATCAAGCGGCGCTGGACATTTTCGGGCGAACGGTGTATGTTACGATCATTGGACGACGGTCACGTCATTTCGCTGGCGCTCGTTTTCTGAAGCGTGGCGTGAATGATATGGGATTCGTGGCCAACGACGTCGAGACGGAGCAGATTGTTGCAGAGAAGTTGAGCACTTCTTTCCACGCTCCAGGTCCGAGACTATTCGCCAACCCGAATTACACATCGTATCTGCATCATCGAGGCAGTATACCGCTATACTGGACGCAAGACAATAGCGGTGTGACACCAAAGCCAGGTATTGACATCAACTTGAGCGATCCCTTCTATGAACCCGCAGCGCAGCATTTCGACAATCTCTTCGAGCGATATGGATGTCCGGTGTATGTGCTCAACTTGATCAAGTCGAGGGAGAAAGTGCCGAGAGAGTCGAAACTGCTGCATGAGTTTCAGGGATGCATCAATTACCTCAATCAAAGCTTACCCGAGGACAAGAAGATCTTGTACAAGGCGTACGACATGTCGAGAGCGGCGAAGACGAGGAACAGCGATGTTATTGGCGGGCTGGAAGTGATTGCAAAGGACATCTTGGAGAGGACCGGATTGTTTCACAATGGCGAAGAGGGACTGCAAGAGCCGCAAGTCCAGAACGGGATCGCCAGGACGAATTGTATCGACTGTCTGGATAGGACGAATGCCGCGCAGTTTGTGATTGGAAAGCATGCATTTGCTCAGCAGCTGAAAATTCTGGGTGTCATCACCAAGTCGGAATTGGCGTACGATACTGACGCAGTGAATCTCTTCACGGCAATGTTCCACGACCATGGTGATAACATCGCCATGCAATACGGAGGATCGCACCTGGTCAATACCATGGCTACCTACCGCAAACTCAGTCACTGGCAGAGTTCCTCTCGAGACATGGTGGAGAGCTTCAAGCGGTACTATCACAATTCCTTTCTCGATTCCCAACGTCAAGAGGCATACAATCTCTTCTTGGGCAACTACATCTGGGCGCAGGGTACGCCCATGCTGTGGGATCTTGCTACGGACTACTACCTCCATCATAGCGATCCTCGGGCGTGGTTGGAGCGCAACCGGCGGAATTACATACACTGGTTCACGCCGGAGCACCTGCAACCGCGGAGCTTGCCTCTTCGGCTGACTAGTTCCGCGGACCATCCTTCTTCGGAACCTATTGCTGCTCTTGATGATTATTGGCGAGAGTGCTATCGGCCGACTACCCTTTCTTCTTTGGCAAAGGTCTACTCCTATCGGATGACCTCCACACAGCGCTATCTCCCCGAACGACCCTACGGCGACAACAAATACGACTTCTCACCTTTCGTTCGAAGAAATGATCCCCACAAACACAGCAACTCCCAATCCTCAAACCACCTCAACGAAGCCGAAGACGAAAAGAAACCCATCCGCAAGGGCGTCAAAATCGTCGACCCCTACGAAGAGCGCGAACGTGAACGCCGACTGGCGTCCTTCTCGCCCCTCGACCCTTCCGAGAAAGACTCCCAACACCTTCCCGACGCACCACCATCAATCCCCGCCATCCCTCACCCACCCCTCGACGAGAAACACAGCATCCTGAGAGACAGCCGCCACTCCCACCACGCCTCTATATCCTCCCTCGCCGCCTCCAACCCTCCAACCAACACGACCAACTCCACCACCCTCAGCAACAGCAACATGCCAAACTCGACTTTCAAACCCGCCGACAAATCCATCATGCACCTCTGGACCCTCAATCAATTCCACACGCAATCCCTCAACCCGCACGTCTCCGAATCTGAAGCCGCGGAGTACGCACATTACATCTCCCACCCCCTCCACCTGCCCCTCGTCATCTCCAATTCCTCTGAAATCGCACCCGACGGAGGAAACAAAAATCGAGACCTCGTCGAGTACATTCGCAAGTCGACCGTTGCACCACTCGGCAGCGCCATGCGAGCCACGAAACCCCATCTTCGAACGCCGCTACTTGATGAGGAGGAGTTCTTCGAGTACCAGGATGAGGAAGAGGACGAGGAGGATGACGGGGTGGACGATGAGGATCTGAGGGACTACGAGGCGTTTCTTGCGCCGAGGACGGATGCGCTGACGGTTACTGAGGAGGATGGGGCGAAGAAGAGGTATAAGGCGTATCGGCAGTGGTTGATGAGGGGGAAGAGTCTGTTTAAGCAGAGTAAAGTTGATCCGGAGTTTAGTGGTGGGGTGTGAGCGCTGGTATGCGAGGTGGGACAGCAGACGAGCTCTGCAGTAAATTTAATGACATGCATGATATACAGTCCACCTTTGAAGGAAGCCATATTGTTTGTTGGGAGAGAAGGAAGAAGAAACCGGGCCAAGAAACGTGTGTATAGAACTAGAGTTTATGCGCTAGCTTGCCGATCCTGCCGGCGCCAGCAACTTTCGATGCGACCACCAACCTCGTCCATGTGAAGAGCAACCAACATCAGAGTTGAGCATTTCACATTTCTCGACATCCCTTCGGCTATCGATCACCGCATTCTTCGAACATGCTTCAGGTGACCGTCGAGGACTTCCCACCGTGTTCGCCCAGTACCGAGCTCACAGCGAACACGAACGCCACACCGTGCCGAAGCAAACGAGTCCGCCAGGCAGCATAGCGTTTGTGCCACAGGCCGGAACACTGAAAGAGTTGTTGTATACGAAAGAAGCAGAGGAGGGAAGAAAGAAGAAGGTCTCGGGTATACAATCTCACTTCCGGCGCCGCCGGGCGCATCGTTCAAGATGAGCGACTTGGACAAGTACGAAGCACTTCAGATGTCCTTGCGACGCATCGCAGTGCTAATGATGAGACAGAGCGATTGCACAGCTGCGGGCGTGTCGTCCGATACCAGAGGTTCAAGTACGGGAGCTGTGTTATAAAGCCAGGGAGCTGTTGATAGAAGAGGGCAATGTGGTCAGCGTGGATGCGCCGGTGACGGTATGATGAGAGACGGTCGCTGGACAGCAGGACGAACGCTGACATGTGGCAACGCAGATATGCGGCGACATTCACGGACAATTTCACGACTTGATGGAGCTATTTCGAGTGGGCGGAGATGTGCCAGACACAAATTACCTTTTCATGGGTATGACAGACACAATGCCGCTCTTGGACGTCTGACTGACAATTATAGGCGACTTTGTCGATCGCGGATTTTACTCCCTCGAATCCTTCCTCCTTCTCCTTTGCCTCAAAGTGCGGTACCCAGACCGCATCACATTGATTCGTGGAAACCACGAGTCCCGACAGATCACGACAGTTTACGGCTTTTACGATGAATGTTTACGAAAATACGGTAGCGCGAATGTGTGGAGGTATGCTTGGTCAAGCTCTCAAAATCCGTTCTCTTCCGCTTACCCTCCTCCAGATATTGCTGCGAAGTCTTCGACTACCTGGCCCTCGGCGCTCTGGTAATGGGCGCAGCAACCGACCTCGACCCCACCGACGCCGCCTTCGCCGACCCAGCCCAAGCAAACCCCGACTCGGAAGACATCGAAATAGAAATTCTCAACGCCCAAGGCCAGATTATCAATCGGTTCCCCCGCGCAAGACCCACGACTTCCACCGAAACCTCCCAACTCTCCAACCCACCCTCCTCCCCTTCCCAACCTCAACAACAACCCACCGGACCACCCGGCACAGGCGCCACCTCCTCCGCCAAAGGCTCCTCCTCCCACAACCCCGGCGGCGCCGTCCTCTGCGTTCACGGCGGCCTCTCCCCCCTCATCGACTCGATCGACAAAATCCGCCTCCTCGACCGCAAACAAGAAGTCCCCCACGAAGGCGCCATGTGCGACCTCCTCTGGTCCGACCCGGACGACATCGACGGCTGGGGCCTCTCCCCCCGCGGCGCGGGCTTCCTCTTCGGCGCCGACATTGTCAAATGCTTCAACCACAAAAACGACCTCTCGCTCATCTGTCGCGCGCATCAACTCGTCATGGAAGGGTTTAAGGAAATGTTCGATTCCACGATTGTGACCGTTTGGAGCGCGCCGAATTATTGTTATCGGTGTGGGAATGTGGCTGCGATTTTGGAACTGGGAGAGGATGGTGCGAATGCGGGGTATGCGGGACGGGGGAATGGCGATGTTGGGAGGAGTTTGGGGTTGGGGGAGAGGAATGCTGCGGGTATGGAGCAGAAGATGGGGCCGGGCAGGAGGTATAGGGTTTTTGATGCGGCGCCACAGGATAGTCGTGGGATGCCGGCGAAGAAGCCGGTGGCGGACTACTTTTTGTGACGCGTGAGCACGATGTGGTGGAGAGGACTGTGGTTCGAGCAGCAGTGATGGATCAGAAGGTCATCGCCGCTGTGGTGTGATGACATAGAGTACAGACGCTGGATATACCCAATTATGCCCTGTTGATTCTGGCCGTCATACGAATCTCACAGCACCAGTTCAACTCTACAAGCGGCGCAGCGAGGCTTCGTCAATGACGAACGGGACGATCAAACGAGGCTTAAAGCGTGAGGCGAAATGTCGAAGTCGTCAGTATTCATGCGCCTGATCTTCCCAACTCGAAAGCGTCAGGGTTAGGGTTAGGGTTGTAGCCTAGGGTCACGCCTCTATTCCGACTACCACATCGACACCAGCACGAGCACAAGTCCGTCTCACACGCTGCAGTATATCGCCTGAAACCTAAATTGAGGGCAGCGGCATTGTTTTGATTAAATGTCTGCATTGAAGAATATAGACTGACGTGTGCGTTCGTGGAGCAGAGTGTCAATGCCATCACATCAATTCTTCTTCGATGCTGGTAGCTTCCACAGTCATTACATGTCGACTCATCATTACGTTCAGCTATTTCATTACCCATCTCCGTTCTCCCCGTCTTTTACGCAGATCCTCTGTTTGGGACTGTGTTGGCCCGGTCGTGCTGGCGCGAACATGGAGTACTCCGGTAATCCAATGGCGATGCTGCTTTCTCTCCAAGTACAGGCTTTTTGCGAGACCAATACACTGCCGTCTTGTCCAGACCTGAGGATGTATGCGGCTTGCGACACCGCGCGAGTATGCGGGCAACGCTGAGTGCTCCAGCATCGACTCGATACTGCGGTCCATACCCCGTCCCGATTCGGGCATCGAAGCATCGCCACTGCGCTCCGAAGCTGAGGGCGGAGTGCGTTTCTGGGCCCTGGGGCAGATGATAGGCAGACTGAGTCCAGACGACTGTCTGGAGCTGTTCAACTGCCATCATGGTATCACCTGCCATCATAGTATCACAATACCACACCCCGATATCATCCTCCATTCATCTTCAACCCCGCCAAAATCTCCCCCACCAAGCCCTCCATCCTAGGCACCAACTCCGGAATCCTAAACGGCTTCGTAACAACCTGATCCATCCCCGCCTCGATCGCAAAGTGAATCTGCTCGCTCCTCGCATTCGCCGTGACCGCAATGACCGGTACATGACCCACCAGCCTTCCATTCGCCTGTCTCTCCCGAATATGTCGTATACACGTCAAGCCATCCATAGTCGGCATCTCGAGGTCGAGGAGGATGATCGACAGCGGAGTGGGAGGACCGCTTGGAGATGTCGGCGTGGAAGGTGGAGTTGGAGCGCAGAAAGACGATCGGTCAAGAAATTCGAGACATTCGCCGCCGTGGTTGGCGATGTGAACGACACAGCCGGCGCGGCGGAGTTGTTGGGACATGACGCGGGCGTTGATGGTGTTGTCTTCTACTATGAGGACGTGGAGTTGAGGTGGTCTGGTCGACGCCGAGGTGGGTGTGGCGGTGGGTGAGGTCATTGTCGCTGCATCGACCTGATTGTCGGTCTGTTCAGTGACAAGCTGTAGTGAAGTCTTGGTGTAAGATGGCTGTCGGGAGAGAGGCTTGAAGGTAGTGACTGTCGAGCCGTCGGGAAGAGGGGCGGATGCTTCCATTTGGTCCTCAGGAGGGTTCATGACGATGCTTCCACGACGGCTGTAGGCGATTGGAGATGCTGAGGCGCTGGCGAAGGCGTTTGCGGGAGCTTGCGTGAGGTGGTCGTCATTTAGCCAGCGCTTGGCACGGACGTAGAAGGTAAAGACTGTTTGGCCGTCTTTGCTGGACACCCCGATTTGTCCGCATTGCAGCTCGCACAACTCCCGAGAGATGAATAGTCCCAGTCCAGAGCCGCCGTAGTGCTGATATGTCTTTGGACTCGCCTGTTGGAAGCGACCGAAGAGAACTTTCATCTCATCGTCGTTGAGCCCGCGGCCAGTGTCGTAGACAGCAACTTGCAGGTAGATGTCTTCGCCATGTCCCCACTCAGCTGCGGGCGTCTTACACGGACGGTTGAAGCGCGGTGGCACGAAAGAGATGCCGTGATGTTGGCCAGACGGTCGTTGGCGCGAAGCACCGATGCAGATCTTGATCTTTCGTGTTGAGGAGTACTGTGTGAACTTGATCGAGTTCGTCAGCAGATTGATGACAACCTGCAGTAACCTCGACGGATCAAGCACGACCCAGTCAACCTTCAGATCTTCATAAGTCGGCTCGATCTGAAGCTGAGCATCGATATCAGCACGTTCGATCTCGGCTTCGTACATCTTCAAAGCTTTCTTGATCAACGCCGGGACCTGAACTTTGTCCGGAGAAATGACCAGCAAACTGGCATCGAGCTTCGAGAGAGTGAGGATGTCGTCTACGATGCGCTTTTGGTGTTGAGCGCAGAGCACGATGACTTGCGCGGCGTCAACGATCTCCTCAGCGACTTCGGCAGGCAGCACCAGGTCTTCGTTTAATATTGGCATGCCGGTCGCCGAGAGAGTGGACAGGATAGAGTCTGCGCTCTGAAGAATTGCCGAGAGCGGGTTTCGCATTTCGTGAGACGTCATGTCAATGAAGTTCTCCGTCTGTCGCTTATTCTCCAGCGCATCCTCAAGTTTCTGCGACAGCAGATTCTCCGAGAACTTGCGATGCGAAATATCCGTGAGCCAACCTTGCACAGTCGTCACCGAGCCATCTGGCGCAATCTCAGGAAAAGCGGTAGCATGCAACCACGTCTCACCCGAAGTGTTCTGTCCAGTAGACTTGTCGATCGACGACCACGGCCTCTTCAGCCGGTACTCGAAGGTGATTGGAACCTTCTCATCGGTGACCCTCGCCCACGCAGTGAGGAAAAGGTCCAAGTCATCGGCGTGGAGGAGTTCACCCCAGGAGTTGAATTGCTCCTGTGATGTTATCGCTGTCTCTTCTCCATTGTCAACTCCTAGTAGGTCCTTGTACGCTTTATTGGTATAGATTGTCTTGCCGTCCGGGCCGAACATGAACATGCCGATGGGTGCGGAGTCGGCCATGCGGGAGAATTTGGCCTCGTTCTTCTCGGCCTGGATGTTAGACAGCCGGAGCTGCTGTGTGAGCGCAGACGTGATATCGTCAGCCAGCTTCTGTGCTCGTCGTTGTTCTTCAGGCAGAGAGATCAATGCCGCGGCCTTTTCGATCATTTCCACGGCAACATGAAGGAAGATCTTGTATTCCGAATTGAAGGGCGCCCGAGGATTCAATCCCAAGACCAGAAAACCAACGATATCAGAGCTCATGGCTGAGCCGAGAGGACACACAATCGCTGTTCGTATTCCGTTGTCAAAACTTCGACCAGGAATTGGGTCGCGAAGAGATTCCGGAAGCGTCCCTTCGCTGGAGGAGAGGTGGATCGCCTTGCCACCTTTATAAGCTTCATAACAACGTCCTGCAATACTTGAGGGGTGCTCGGCGTCGTGAAGTCTAAAAGTCTCCACAGCCTCCGCATTGTCGTCCGAGACGCCGACCGTACCCGTGAGAACACACTTCTTCAGCCGTGATGGTTGTTGCGACTCCACTGAAGCAGCGTAATCAGATGTCGTCCCATCGGCCTCATCGTCCAAGTCGTCAGCAACGGTATAGAGCATGGCAAAGGGTAGATCCGGACTAGCGGACTCTATGCATTCCAATACTGCAGCCCAGACGGCTGGGAGGGTAGCTGCAGTCTGCATCTTTTCGCTCAGCTCATTGACAAACCGTCTTCTCCGATCAGCCGTGATCATTGAGGTGGTCTCCGTAATCTCATCGATCAAGCCAATACCGTGACCATGCGGCCCAACGATCGGGACCATGGCGAAGTCCCAGTACGTCTCCTCCGTGTAGCCGTGTCGTTCGATGAATTGCGACGATCCTGCTAGCTTCACTGTTTGACCGGCATAAGCAGCCTTGATCATTGGAGATATCGGCTCCCAGATCTCGCTCCACGCTTCTTGTACACCTTTTCCTTGTACATGAGGATGCTTCTCGCCGAAAAACTCGACACATGCCTCGTTGTAGATAAATGTCATGCTTTCGCCCCAGATCAAGAGTCGCGGCTCTGGATTGGACATGATGTGGAGCATGTATTGACGCAGAGTCGGACACCAGGACGACATCGGTCCAATTGCTGTGGAAGTCCAGTCCATGGTACGAATGGACTCGATCCATGCAGACGGACTGGTTATGGGATGGCGAGTCCAGTCCAGGGACTGAGAACTATCGTTCTCTTCGCTTGTCTCATGTTCATTCACAATAGCCGTACCATTAGACGCATTGCGCCCCGTGCTATCCTGCCTTTGCCCGATTGCTGTCGCAACACAGTATTCGCCTGTCAATTTCGTCCTCCATCTCTTCCCCTCGAGGTCTTTGCCATGAAAAGCCCATTTCTCCTCCTGAGTAGTCCAACTCCTCCGTATGGCCTCCGTCAAATCTGTGATCTCTTCTTCTCGTTCCACGAGCTGCGCAAAAGCCGGGTTCAGGTACACCACATCTTGTGTGCCCACTGTCCCTCCGATCCTCACAATCGCATTTGGCACCTCTTCCCAATCCAAAAAGTCCACCAGGCCTTTCAGCTCGACCGGCAGCTTCCGCCTCTCTTCCATCTCCGCCGACTCATCGTCCATTGCTTGGGAGTACTACCGCGGATGGCATTCGCATTGCCTTGGTCCAGATCTGTGGGACTTCACAGAGGTTGCAAGGATATATTGGGTGGATTGAGTATAGTCGTGAGTCCTGGTAATGGCAAGTATGATTATGTACAGCGAAAAAATCAACAAGTCTGCTCGGCGGATGTGCTGATGTGGTTGGGGTGTTCCGCACGGAACCGACCTCAGACTTCTAGACTGCACGATCCCAAAGCTTAAAGACTTTCGCATGAGCCGAATGTGGAAAGAGGAAGCGGGCGAGCTTCATACGAATCGGGAAGGAACAGGTCACATGTGAAAACGGGGGTTTGATTGAATGACCGCTGCTGGTGCAAACAACATATCTCTACCCGCTAAGCAAGCCCCGGTGGAGCACTCGTGTCGGAGTATAAGTCCGCGTACCCCAGTCAATCCCATCTTCACGTTCTTCTCGCGTGGAGAACCTTGTGCAGATCGTTGCACGCGACAGCCGTTCATGGGGGTGGTGGCGTCCAACGCCCGCAAACGAGTCTTGAGTCTCAAGAGCTTGTGATGGTGGAGTAATCCATGCTGAATGATAGCCAGCAGCATACGCAGAAGATGCTATTTGCCGATATACTGGACGGCCCCGATAATATCTGCTCACAGGCCGAAGTCGTGAGTGACTCCTGCGTCCTCAAATAACGGCACAGACAAATTGCATATGGAGCAGCTCTCGGCGCCAGAAAGACACCGAGTAACTCAGACCGCGCGAAGTTGTCGCCTATTCGGCCATGGCCTTGGTATCAATTTGTCTCTGCAACGACAGTCCCCGTCCCGGACTCAATCGCTCTCGAGCACGACCTCCTCAAAATCCTCATCATCCAAGAATCCTCGTCGCCGCTTCTCATTCACCAATCTGCCACCCTGCTTCCCCAGATATCCTCCTTCCTTCTTCTTCAACGCCTCCAGTTTCCTCAGCTCCGCAATAGCATCTTTCTCATCCTTGCTGTAGACGACACCTGGTCCCGGGTCGGAGGGAGGCAGCGAGAATGGACTGCGACGTTGGTGTGTTTGCGAAGGGGGCTGAGAGTTGTTGTTGGGTTTATCGGAAGCGGGAACGATAAGTGGTGTGACTGATCGGCCGGTCGCGTCGGAAAGATACGAGTCGGAATCAATGTGCAATTCTGGTGGAGGTGAAGAGTCAGCTGTAGAGCATGTAAAGGTTGAGGAGCACAAATTGAAGGAAAGGAAAGAAGTAGGTGGAGAATATGTCGTTGTTTCGGGATGGTAGGTAACACCGTTTGTAGTGCGAGTAATGTACAAGTCCTTGCGCCGCAAGTCTGCTTCCCCTGCTCTTCGATCGAAACAAAACGTGCTCGAGCCGTGTTGACAATGGGAAGTTGAACTGCGGTAAGCTGAAGACGTGTTCGGCACGCAAGTTCAATCACAAGTGTGCAAAATCAAGATTTCTCACCTTCGCCTCTCGGCCCATCGCCCAGCTTCCACCGTAGAGGGCCCAGGTGCTTTTTGTCCACGTGTGCGAGCCACTCCTCGATCGTGTCAAAGCTGGCGACGCCCGCCTTGCCCTTCTTCTTCACGCCCTTCTTGTCCACATGTTGTCCCATGTTCTCACAGTCTGTCCACTCGCACGTGAACTCTTCCTCATCATTCTGGTGACCGTGAAACTTGATAAGATGCTTCTTCAGACGCTCGATGTTATCAAGTTCTGCAGTGCATGACTTCATGCCGCACGGATAGACCTGATAATGAGGGGACTTCAGGGTGCTCGGGGATGTGGACGCGGCGGTCGTGGATTGACGAAGGCGAGAGGCGGACGATGTGGGTTTATGGCCAGCTTTTGCGGGCGTGAGGCCAGCGGCCGCACGTGAATGAAGGTCTTTGCGCCAGCCGACGGGTCGTCCTTTCCGCTTGATCTCGTTGCCATTCTCATCGTATTTCTTGAAGGCGGCGTAGCCAATTGCAGTGCCACTTGCGACGGACATGGCGGTGTTCGGCGAAGGTGTGTCGGCGGATGTGGCGGTGACGGGACGTGGAGTGGAAGTGGATGAATCGGCAGGAAGACGCGTCGTTTTCGATGAGCGCCGCCGACGTTTGGGTTCAGAGGTCCGCGGGCGACCAACTCGTGGCTTGACGTCCTTGGCGCTGTGGCTGATCTCGGATTCGGATTGCTGTGGCGCGGACGGCTTCTTGTCACTCTCATCGTCAGCGTCCTCAGATTCGGTCTCATTGGGGTCATCTGTCTTGACTCTCGGCTTCGCAGCCTCTGCAGGCTCGCCAGGATCGATGATATCCCACTTGATAGTCGCCAGATCACTCTTGTTACCGGCGCCGTCCACGACACCGCCATGATGTCCCAGCATATTCTGCATGGTGTTGAAGTGAGCATTCAATGCACGCATGTCCGGATGACGGCCAGTCGCAAGGAGAACATCTCTTGCAATCGTCCTACTATCGTAAGTCGACTTTCTTGCAACACGATCACGCATGATGGGCTCGACAATCATCTTTCCTCGAACCCGATCGGCTTGTAGTGTTTCCTGACTCGGACCCGTGGGCTTGGGAGGCACTGGTTGAGACGGTAATGGAGCCTTGATCGGTGCGTACATCGGCCGCGGTTGTTGGTCAACACGCATCCTGTATTCAGTCTCCGTCATATTCCTTGGAGGGTAAACGCCATTCGTTGGTCTCTGTTGTGGCATGGCCATGCCATTTTGAGGTCTGCTTGCCGGGGCGAAAGCTGTTTTCCGGGGAGGACCTTCGTCCTCGGACTCGTCCTCCTTGGTCAGATCCACCAGATCGTTGAAGGTACGCTTCCTGGCAGCCTCCTCTTTGTTGGCTGGTGGGCGGCGCGGCGCCTCTGGCTTCACTTCTGGAGGCTGAGACATATCTGGTGCAGGATCGTCGTCCATGGTCATCGGTGGATCAAAGAATGGATCGCTAGGGGGTTGCACAGCACCGCCTGCCAAGGTAGAAGCGAGTGATCCCGTCGCTGGGTAAGACGGCGCTGTGCTCATGCTGTTGATCTCTCTGGCAGCTTCCGTCAAGGACGAGAACGATGGCGTCTGGTAGGAGACAGTCCCTGCATTGGTCTTTTTTCCAGGCAAAGCATAGCTGTTGTACGACCAGTGACTCTTGGGGTCGTCCTTCTTTGGTCGTCCTCGTTCCTTTGGCTCACTGTTGGGAGCAGCAGCGGCATTCATCTGCGCGGTCATCCGACTTTGCGCGGCCGGAGGTCCGGGCTTTCCTGCTTGGCTTTTCATGCCATCAGGGACAGCTTTGAGAAGTTCCTTTGCCAAAGCCGAGCGTTCGAATCGTATACCCTCCTTCTCGATCATTTCGCATAGCTGAACGTACGATGGGTTGGTGTCCAGGATTTTGAGGACCTGCTCCTTACTGATGTGTCTGCCTGTACCTTGATTTTGAGGCAGAAGAGCCAACCATTTCGCGGCGGCTTCTGCCAAAGCGCCCTTTTTGTGTGGAGGCCAGAGAGCTGCGTTGGTTTGTTGGGCAGGAGCAGGATTAGGCGGCGCAGCGGGCGACGCTCGGAACTTCGACGGAGGTCCAGTCTGAGGCGGCGCAGCGGCAGGACTCGCGAAAGGCTTGTATCCTGAGGTTGACAATGGTGGAACAGTCGGCGCTGCGACGGGCAGAGGCTGTTGTCTCGGTGGCGATGCCTGTGCAGGCTGCTGCGGAGAACTGTTGGATGCATGTGCGGTCCTCTCCTCCTCCCACAACTTAGCCAGCATGTCAGGGTTGCGCGCGTTGAACTCCCGCATTTTCTTGAACATTGCGCGCATCTCGGCTTCTTCGCTGTTTGCCGGCGGCCGCGATTGGTCGCCCATCATAGCAGCCATAGCAGCCATCGTCCCGTTCCCACTTCCACTCCCTGTAGCAGCTCTAACGGCGCCGGCGCCCGCACCTGAAGCCATCTGCTGTAATGCCGTCGCAGCAGTCTTACTTTTCTGCTTCTCCTCCCTTGCTTTTCTCCGCTGTTCGTTCTTACGCTCGAGAGCAGCCTTCTTCTTTGCTGCATCCGCGGCGGCCTTTTTCGCTTCTTCCTCGGCCTTTGCCTTTTCCGCTTCAGCCCTAGCTTCCTCCGCTTTTCGTGCGTCCTCCTCGGCTTGTCGGGCGTCCTCCTCTGCTTTGCGCGCTGCTGCTTCTGCTTGAATCTTTCTACGTTTCTCAGCGTCGATGCGTGCTTTTCGTTCCTGCTCGGCTCGGAAATCGTAGACTTGTGAAGGATCGACGGTGGTGGGAGATGGCTCTACAGATGCGCTCTGCTGGCGCTGTTGTTGACTCTGCTGCTGCTGCCGGTGTTGTTGTTGTTGCAGATTGCGCGCCGCAAATTGAGGGGATGGTTCGGCGTTTGCAGAACTAGACGCTTGCTTACGATGGCCTTTCTGCTGATTCTGCGCTTGCACGGCTTGTAGAGGACTGTTGTATCTCGGAGGAGGCTGGGTCTGCTGTTGAGTGTAAGCAGTCACGTACGATCGATGTTGTGCAGCAGCTGATAATGTCGCATCTTGAGTACTCGCATTTGACGACGTCGTGGGGTATGACTGAGTTCCGGCGAACGTATTTGTAGAAGTTTGAGACTGCTGCTCGGCGGGTAAGCTCAGTCGGCCGAACGTTGAGGCAGCTGAACTTGTCGCGTATAGAGGGGAGGGGTTGGCCTGGCTTCGATTCGACAGCGGATTGTAGGCGCTAGATGCGTAGTTCTGCGTTGCGTTCCAAGTGGTGTTGTCGTATTGAGAAGCCGTGTCGCTGGACTGACCTGAATAGTCTTGCGCTGCGCGAGTTGTGTTCCCACCTGTTGACTGACTTGACGCCTGCTGATCACTGGTCCCGTATGCCTGCGTACCATACTGATTCGGGTACGACTGCTGCGTGTAATTCGTTCCATACGTCGACGCAGCTTGACTGGGATACTGAGCGGAAGTGGACTGCGCATTGTTGGAATAGGTGTAGCCTTGCGGTTGCTGATTTGACTGGCTACCCACGGGATCGTAGAAGTGGTTGTTGTACGTGTAGGGCGCCATGGTGAAAGGCTACGTCTCGATCACAACGAGGCAATCGGGCTTGTCGTCTCGTCTCCGTGGGTGTCGTTGGTCCCGCTCCTCCTTGCCCATGCGGAGGCGACTCGAGTTGTCGTCGGTAATCGAATTTCAGGTGCTCTGCACGAAGAGGTACAATCGCACTTGTCTCAGCTTCATGTCCAAGAGTGTTTTGCCCATTTGCGATCCTCGCATATATACACGTTCATACCTGTCGCAACGCGCCTCCTCGCTATAGCGTGTCGGCTCAACCGCGGCGTTTCACTCTTGGCATGTGCCATCCACACTTTGAGATTTGCGACACTTCTCAAATTCTACTTCTACAGCGACAACTAACCACAGCAGCACCAAACCTCTGTCGACTCCGCCCAGACAAATCGCCAACATGACTGTCATCAACAAGAACTTGTCCTCCAGCCGGAGAAAGAGCCGCAAGGCTCACTTCTCCGCGCCATCCAGCGTCCGCCGTGTGATCATGTCCGCACCGTTGTCAAAGGAGCTCCGCGAGAAGCACAACGTACATCTCACTTCCGCCAACACGATCCTCAACCTCACTAATACTTTGTCAGGTCCGCTCCATCCCAATCCGCAAAGACGACGAGGTCATCATCAAGCGTGGAACCAACAAGGGCCGCGAGGGCAAGGTCACATCCGTCTACCGCCTCAAATACGTTATCCACATCGAGCGTGTCTCCCGCGAGAAGTCCAACGGCCAGGCTGTCCCTCTCGGCATTGCTCCGTCCAAGGTTGAGATCACCAAGCTCAAGCTCGACAAGGACCGCGAAAAGATCATCGAGCGCATCAGCCAAGGCCGTGAGGCCAACGAGAAGAAGCGCAAGTCTGCTTAGATTGGCCACCACACACCACATCCCTTGACCGGAAAGATGTCGGAAGAGGTGGATCAAAAGTTATGAGCTGGGTGGATGGCGTTCTGCGGCGTCGTCCTCGTCCACACATGGATGCGACTTGACAACGTCTGCTGGCTGGCGAATTTCTCTCTTCGGCGAAAGAGATACATGGATACCATACCCGAGAAATCGACTTGAAACCCAGTGCATTTCCTGCTTCCACCTTGTTCTCCATCTCTTCATCGAGGTGCTAGAGGTCTTGCGCACAATCCCTGCCGGTTCAGGCAGTGAAGGTTCTCAGAGTCACCCCGATCTTGTGCTCTCTGTTCCCATCTCTTGTCCCCAGTGTGATGTTTTGCTGTGCTGACGTACCCTTTCCTTTTCCACACTCTCTCTCATCTTCCCGTCCCTGCATTCATATGACAACCGCTAGGATATCTACTCAGCAGCCCAACAAAGCTATGGCTACATGCAGTTATACGTCTAGCGAAGATTGATGTACTATTTCCCGCTTACAGAGCGCTCCTCGACATGAAAGTCCTGGGAGATGAGCGTTTTGAAGGCTGGATACATTTCCTTGTATGTCTGTCATCTGACCTCAATGACAGTCCTTCAATGAGGAAGCTGGCGACGCTACCTCATCGCGGCTTTGCTGCTGCCACCTACCTTTGCGCGCAGATGCAGACCTATCGCTGTCAACAAGATAGGTTTTCAATCAATCAAATTCTCTCCGCATTTTCCAAGGATCTTCCCAGCTCAAAAGGTCCCATGCGATTGTCCTCATCAACGTCAGACTGCTGATTGCCAGACTTCAGTCACATTCCTCAGATACCGCAGGCTCCTCTACGTTCTTTCGATGACAAACTACAAAGGGAAATTCGGCTCCGTCCATGATCCAGCCAACCGGAATGCCAGGACAAACAGACGTGCGTGACTTGCACTTGAGAATGCGACGAGCAAAGGTCCGATGAGCTCCATTGACTTGACTATGCTGAATGCAGCCTCGCACATGCTTCGCTGGTTCTTCGAATGCAGACACCAGTCGCGGACAGATCGTGGAAGCCCTCCTCCCCGACAATTACATGCATCCACACCGTCGAAATGGCAGACAAGCACACCATCAATTCTTCCCGACAACACCACCGACCGACTCTCCCATTCATGTCTAAGCGCCAGTGTTCGGACCCGGAATGACCTCAAAGGAATATCCGGCCTGAGGGGAAAAGAAGCCGGTCGATTGAGCTAATAGAAGTTGAACGTTTTGACTCGCGTCGATCTCAGTGCGCACATGTAAAGCTGGCCGGCTGCAGGTGAATCGCACGTTGCATATGCTTGGGGGCGTGCAAGTGGGAAACACCGACCAAGCTCTTACTATCGTGACTTCTCACCCAGTAGTCGGTTCGAAGGCGTAGCGGAATGTTCCGAGACGTGGCCTGCTCTCCAGCGTCGAAGACTTTCTACTAATTCACTTACATTGCGAATGACGTCACCCAATTTCCTTGAATGGAAGTCGCAACCGTAAATTTGAGAGTATCAAAGGCTATGCTATTCAACCCCCGCATTAAGTCATGGGGATTTTTTGAAGAACAGAAGGCAGAATCCAATGCTTTCGCCACTTTTAGTAGTGTGGTCGTCGATTATGTTCGCTTCGGATCGAAGAAGAACATGTGAACAAGACGCATTGCAGAGCGCAATGGCTTGTTTGTTGTGGTTCAATCTGTTGAAATGACTTTTCGCGGTGATCCGCCTGGTGGATCGCTCCTGCATCAGGACAGCGCCAAGTATAGGCTCCTGAAATCTGTCTGATTCGGTGTTCCCGATGGTCTTCCTGGCGGAACGAATGGCCATCCCACCTGATTCCTCCGTCTATACGTCCTCCTCCATTCTTCGTTCAGGCGGTGGATTTTCCGCTCCGTCTCTGATAGCAATGCAGAGGCGAGTTTCGGAAGCGGGTCGTTCGACTCTTGAATCGTCATCATGTCCTCTTCATGCGTGCGTGCCCTCCCCTCGCCGATCATTTGCAGCAAGTCGTCCGGCCAAAGCGGCGCCCAACGTTGCCGCCTCTCACACGACCCGTACTCCAAGCGATGGAAATGAGCCCGAATCCCGCTGGATCTGCTTAGTACCATCATCCGAATAAAGTCTTTGCCTCGGGTAAGACCTTCGGCGTCTTTGAGTTCTCCATTTTTGACATTGTCGTGCACTGCAAAAGACCACCTTCAACTGCACGAGGTTCTGAAGCTTCAGTGGGATTTGGCTCATCCAACGCTTTGCCCGAGCTAGGCACGAGAATGCAAACGTAGCATTGGCGTAGAAGAAACGGAGAGCCTCGGCGTTGACTTGCTTGCACACCAAAACAAGAGCGGGTGCTTGAGGTCGTGGCCGTTCAACGATCATGCCAGTCTTGATCTTTCGGTGCCACACGACGGTGACATCCTCGAAAGTCATCTCCTAGATTGTGATCCTCAGTTCTGGTGGGAGGCGGAGGAAGAGTGAGTCTCTCTGGATGACCGCGGTGCTGATGTCAATTTCATGTTTGCTCTTGGACGCCCGCTTGCGTGGTGTTCCGATGTTGTAATCAGCTTCGCTCTGACGCTTTCGTGATGGGATGATGGATGTCGCTGATCTAATGATCTGTGTAGAGGTGGGACGGCTGTTGGTTTGAACGCGGTTTGCAATGATGTTGTCGACCAGCAGACGATGAGAATGTGCAAAAAGACAGAATCGAAAGAGGTAGTCGGTCGATCTTCCACATGCCACTGACCTGTTATATGGGGATACTAAACTTGCACTGAGAGTCTTCCTGGCCTGCATTCGGCATATCACAAGCGAATCTGAAGGTGCGGCGAAGTGAAACAGACTCCAGTATCTCTCAATCGGAGACGTATGTTACGGATCGAGCCTTCTTATCAACGGATGAACAATTCTGTTCTGATGCAGTGATCTCCCGTGGTACCGCCTAGTCGAGCTGACGGGTTGAGGCATAGAAGCAGAAGTCGACTGTAGTTTCGAGATTCGTACAATGTAGGCAAGTATACAACATGCGTATAAGGGTGCCTCGTGTTGATTCCAACCTCTCTAACCTCTCGAGGAGTAGATCCTCGGCCGACCTCTCGGTCGACATTGTAGTAGTCTCGGTCGATAATTACAAGGTCGGCCGAGAGTCTTAGAGGTCGGCCGAGAGTCTTAGAGGTCGGCCGAGGATAATA
>JYJE01002045.1:60782-72548 GCA_000983655.1 Zymoseptoria brevis
TTCATCGCGGTCGTCCTCGCCCATGGACGACGATTCCACGAATCCACCATCATAACCTTCCTCGTCCTCTTCCTCGTCCTCATCATCGGACCACTCATCGTGTCCGCAGTTGCCGCAAGAGCGTGGCTTCAGCCATGGCAGGACGACAGCATCAGCACGCTTTTGGAGTTCTGCATCAACTACGGGCTGGCTCCAGTCCATTGCATGCTCCTTGTTCGCTTTCTCCTTTCCGACGTCCTTCTCTTCGTCCGACTGGAAGGCGACTTTGACGAGTTCTCGGTATTTCTCTCTCGTTTCGTGTGCCGCGTCCTCAAAGAGCCACGTCTTTGCGATCGGATCATCGGGTTGGACCACCACCAAGCCAGAGAAGAAGAAGCAGCGCATGCTGCAGTGTCGATGATTTGACCTAGCGAGTGACATGACTTCGTCCGCAACCTCGCCAACGGTCAAGCCGATGTCCGACGAACTGTAGAACGGCGTCAAGTACAAGTGGGCATCGCCGCCTTCCCGATCCTCGCAACCCCAACATTCCATGTTCGCACTCAGTCGGTGGATGGGCGGGTTGCAGATGGCCATCGCTCTTATACGAGAGCCTGGGTCCTGCAGCAACGCCTCGGGATGTTGCAAAAATTCGACTGGGTCCGCATGAGCCATGACGGTGAAATCGATGCGAACATGGTAATGGCCATGATCAGGACCTGGGTTTGCTGCCTTTCGCGTCCTCAGAGCCGGATCTGCAAAAGATGCCATGCATACATGGCTACCTTTCAACGGCCGCTCCACGATCCTTGCGGTGCTGCGATGACTGATCTCTACTGACGAGCCAAAGAAAGGCGAGTAGAAGAACTTGCCACCCGCCGCCAAACCTAGAAGCCTCTTTAACTTGACGGAGCCTTCGATCGAGTCGCGCCAGTGACGCTGCACGATCATCGCGTTCAGAATGTCGGCAGGATCCAAGTAGGACAGAGTTTCTTCGAGCAGTTCGCCTGTGCCGAAAACCTTCTCAGCGGCAATTCCTCGAGCTTCAGGTTGTGCAGCCGGTGCAGGAGTCGACGGCGGCCGAGTGGAAGCATGATCGGAGAGCTCAGCGTGATCACCCGCGGTCGCCTTGATACCGTCGTCTGGTGGAGAAGAACCATGGTGGACGTCCTGAATGTTCTTGGGCGGATGGTTGGCCATGATGTCGAGTTGTGCGGGTCGGTGGGGGCGCGATCTGATCATACGATGGAGTCTCGCTCACTCGCGAACGTGGTGTCGATACAGCAGTGTCGAACTGCGGGCGGCCGGTCAATGGTGAAGTGGCAGGTGAAGGGTGAGAGCAGAGTCGAGGAGGACAAGCATGTGCGACGGTGTTGATTGTGACGGTGCTGATGAGTCGCTGTGTCAAGACTGATGTCGATGATGTTCATGCGAGGTGTGAGACTTTGGGAAGGAGATGAAGGAAATGAAGTGAAGGTCCGCGTCGATGGGACACGATGACTGAAGAAAGTAATAGAGAGGCAGGAACGATACCATATCACTTACCGCAGGCGTCTTTGATTGCTTCACATCACTTACTGGGTACGATTGGTGTTCAACATGCCGGCATAATTGCTCGCTGCTACCTTATGAGGGGGCAAGCTCCCAGGCGGATGTCGTAGTAGAGAAGAGGGAGCGTTCAAGGAGAACATACCTTGTTGTGTAGCGACTCCTTGCCTCAGGCATCACTCGCTGCTGCCTCCCGTCTGCTTCAAATATACTTCTAGACCTTGAACCACAAAGAACATTCATTCACCAGACACTTCACACTTCACGACTCAGCCCAAAGTTTACTCCAGACAGCTGTCCCTCAGGTCTCTCACCGAAATGCGCAAGACACTTCTCTCCCTGACCTGCACGCGACTCAAACGCGTTCGACACCGCGCCTCCGCCGGCTGAGCATTCATATCAAGATGCCACGAACATTGCCATGGATGAATAGCGGTGCCGTCAAGAAAGAAAAACGCTCTACACCCGCGCCTGCAAAACGTGCCTCTTCGCCTTCCGATCTCGTCAACTCCGACCTCGAAGACGTCCATCCAGGCACCCCGCCACCCCGCCAACGGCCTCGAAACACCTCGCGCGAGCCTTCCACTTCCCCGCCGCCCGGTCCTCCTCCAATCGAGACCATGCGTTCCGGCTTCACCCAAGACGACATCTTCCGCATGGTCGAAGACGAGTTCCTCTCTACTGCTCAAACCTACACTGCTCACATCCACCACGCCGAGTACGCGCGACTTAAGAAGTTGCATCGATCACGAGGTCAGATGACTTTGAAGGAGCTGGAGCGAGCAACGGATGGAAAGACTGCGCAGAGTCGGATGTTGCAAGTACAGAGAGAGAAGGAAGGCAACGCAAAGAGGCAACGGGAGGGGATACGGAAGATCAACGGAGGCGAGGAGGAGGAGGACGAGGACGAGTATCTGCTAGATCCGCAGCTGAAGGGATTGATGACGAGTTCGCAGACGCAGAACAAGACGGGCAATCTGGCAGGTTTGAAGGGCTTGGAGAGGCCGAAGGCGGATACCAGAGCTGCTGCGGGACTGCAGAGGAGCCCGTACAGAGGGAATGCAAAGATGAGGAATGTCTACGATGAAGACGATGCGGTCTTCCAAGGGGAGAAGGAGCCGGGACCGAGGGGACAAAAGCAGCTGGTGGTACAACCGAAGGGGCCAAACTACGATCAAGACGATGAAGAGGCAGACGTGATGCCGAAGATGGAGCCTGTCGATGATGACCAGGACCAGACCGACGACGACGATCTGGACGCGCCTGTACGCGTACAAAAGGAGAGACTTGCGGTCTCCAAGTGGGCAGACAAAGTAGTCGCATCCACAAGCGGCAGACCTTCGTATGTTAACAACTCGCGGGCCCTTGATCGAACTGGCGGACCCGTCAAAGCAGAGCCAGCTTCTTCGCCAGATCGATTCTCAGCACGCCGGCCAACTCGAGACACATCCCCGCCTAATGTCAGGCAATATTCTGCGGTGAAAATCAAGGAAGAGCCATCTAACACGAACGCTTCTATACGGGCTGCCAGTGAAGTAAAGGCCACTCTCGCCCGTAGGAAAGCCGAGAGGCGCGCCGCGGAGGCCAAGAAGCTTGCTAAAGCGAAGGAGGTGGTGGTGCCGACCTTCTTGGTTTGAAGGGTGCGGCGCAATTGGTGATCAGGATACAAGGCGGCATACATGCACGGCAGTCGACTCTGTTCAGGCATATTCTCGGCATCTCTGCGGTTTCGGCACTGGAGGTTTTACCCCGGATCGACAGCTTGAACCTGGGAGTGACGCAATTGGAGCTTTGGAGCTTCGGTTTCCAATGCTCGCATTTCTAAGCAACTGGAAGACGTGATCGTCTTACCACACTCTCCTACACCTTTCTTCTCACACTGCTTCCTTCAATTCTTCAAATTTCGAATCCTCGTCGCTCTACAGTCCTCGTAGCATTCGCAAGCCTTCATCTCAAAGCACCGCGACCAAAGACCCCGCTTCTCAAACCACATCTCTTGCAGCAACAATGTCCGCACCTATCGCCATTGTAGCAGGCGTTGGCCCTGGTACCGGCGCCGCCGTAGCCCGGCGCTTCGCCAAAGCCTATCCAGTCGTCCTCCTCGCCCGCAAACCCGCCAACTTCGAGTCGCTCGCCGAAGAGATCAACAAGTCTGGCGGTCAGGCGATCGGAATTTCGACAGATGTCAGCAATGAGGAGAGCATGAAGAACGCATTCGACAAGATCAAGGAGAAGTTTGGGCAGGATGTCAAAGCGGCGGCGGCAGTGTTCAATGCCAGTGGCAGCTTCACAAGGAAACCGTTCCTGGAGTTGAGTACGGAGGAGTTCGAGGTTTCATACCAGGTTTCTGTGTACGTTCTATCAGCGCTCCACTTACCTGTGTTACTGCAAAGTACTGACAAACAGCTACAGCAAAGGAGCCTTCCTCTTCTCCCGCCACACCCTCCCGCTCCTCCTTCCACACGTCCAACCCACCGGAACGCCCAATGTCTCCTCACCAACCCTCATCTTCACCGGCGCAACCGCCTCCATAAAATCCAACGCCCAAATGTCCTCTTTCTCGACCGGAAAATTCGCCCTCCGTGCACTCTCAACCTCCCTCGCGAAAGAGTTCGGTCCACAGGGTGTGCATGTGGCGCACGCGGTGATCGATGGGGTGATTGACATTGAGAGGACAAAAGGATGGTTGGTGGGACAGCCTGCGGAGGCAAAGATTGGTGCGGACGATATTGCGGAGGTTTATTGGGGGCTGCATGGGCAGGGACGGAGGGGATGGGTGAACGAGGTTGATGTTAGGCCTATGTTGGAGAAGTGGTAGACTTGGTGGCCGCCCTGAAGCAATATCGATAAATCAATAAGCATCAAAATTGGTCGAAATTTGATTCTGATCCGCCGCAAACTTTGATGGAGCCTTGTAACACCTCAAAAGCGCGCCATCCAGCTCAACACTCTTTCAGGTTCTCTCCTTCCGTTCTAGGTTCCTCTCACATCTTCCACAACAATGCCAGCGACCGAGCGCTTTAACGAGGACTAACGTCCGCTGGGACCGCTGGGAACAGCATTTCGAACCACCCAGCCGAACAACCGGTCCGTCCGTCCGTGCCGTGCGATATCCACTGCAGAAATCTCTGCCCCTGGAATTGGTGTATATATGCAGCCACACGACACGGGCAACACGGGCTGCGAGCCAAACCCATCAAGCCTATACCACATCTCGCCATAGCTCACGCCTTCTCGCCTGACTGCAGTTATCTCCACACGGACAAGGCTATACAGGTCTAGGCGACCACGCTCGGCCAATCTAGCCGGGCGAAAGACTACCCTATGGGCTGACCAACACGCCTCGCACGCCTAGGACAAATAGTCCAAGTGCTCGAGCAGAACTATTCGCCCCCACGAGTAATGAGACTGCAGGCTCTGCAGTGTCCGAGATGTGGTTTCGGTCGGGGTCTAGCTCTTTGCCTCGACTCCGTGATTTGGCGATGCGCAATCTGTCCGATCGTCTACTGAGAGGACATGCCAAAGGACCTTGGATCAAAAATTGAGACATGGGCAGTTCCATTCACCACAACGCTGTCGCAAGCACGCGATCAAGCAGCATCCCAGTCGAATCAATCTAAAGTGCAGACGGAAGTCAGCCCCAACGGCCATGACTCGAAAAGACCAAACCTTACAGCCACAAACACCAAGTCACTGGTTTCAAGCCTCTTTCAGTACAACATCCGACGACCTGGACTTTGATGGGTCGCTTAACCAATACGAAGCTGACTCTCGCCTGCCGGATGTAGAGGCACAAAGGTAGGCGAAGTGGATTGTTCTCCCGCGTCACGAATCGACCGCCCAGTCTAGGTCCCGCCTTTGTCCTCGATACACTTTCGCCCCTCTCCTCATATGAGAGCGCCCGATCCTTACGACCATCGCCCTTGCTTCCTCGATCGCTGCCCTCACAATCGACAATCTAACGAAGTCAAGCCACAATGGCACCAAAGGGTAAAGGAACCCTGCTCGAGCTATGCACATCGACGACGATTCAAGGGAACAGCATCGCCGTCCACGTACTGGAATATCTCAGCATTGCTCAGACTCCTCCTCTTGGATTCCGAGAAGTGGCCGTGGAATTTCTGGAAGTCAGTCGGGTTCTATTCACAGCCAGAGCTGGACTGTCAGACGCAATTGGCCGAACTACAGCGACTTCTACAGTGGAAGTCCACCGAGACCTTTACGAGAAGGTCAATCAAACTAAGAATGTCTTCACAATCTACGACCAGATGGTCAATAAGCTCCTCTCCACGGAGAAGAAGCAGACGTTCGGAAAGCTGGGCAAGGGCCTCCGATTGATGTTCGCTGATGGTGACATGGAGAAGCTAAGGGTCAGCTTCAATCAATGCCGTGCTGCTCTCTCCCTGGCTGGACACCTGTTCCCTGAGGCCAGACCTGGGCACGCTGTCGATGCCGCTTCGACGATTGGATACACGGCATTGGCGGCTGTTATGGAACGCGTTGACCCAAGCCGACCGGCATCGAGCCATGCAGTTCTGCAGAAGACCGTCCTACCGCCGTCCCCACCGCCGACCATTCCGCTTCCTTTGGCACCTCAGTCAATGCGCAGCGAGACCAGAAGCCCTCCCGTCGTCGCAAACGAGCCTTGGACACACATGTCGCCCGTTCGTTCACCCGCCGAATCGACTGGCACTGCCAGCACGTCTCGCAGCCATGCCACATTCGCTTCGTCGTTGCCTCGTTTCAGCAATGTGAGCTCAATGATTAGTGGTGGTCACGGAGACAACGTTTTTGGCACCACGGACAACATGTCCGATATCACGGACGCGACTTCGATCATTTCTAGGATGGACATCTCGGACACCACTCGTCAATCCTACGCCAACGGCGACAAGCTTCCTAAACAAGCAATTCGCATAAAGATCGACCCTACGAAAGCTCAGAGATGGGCTCCAAAGAGGACAGTGGGCAACATCACGGAGGCTGCAGAAACTGCATTGGCGACGGCTGTTCACCAGAAGCATCACAAGATGGTTGAGCAATTGCTTGATCAGGGCGTGCCCGCCAACAGCGCAAGCGGCAACAATCTGCTCTGCAATGCTGTCATCAACCACGACTTAGAGAGTGTCCGTCTCCTACTCCTCTTCGGCGCCGATGCGAATGGCACGGACAAGGACAACTGCACGCCACTTTATGCTGCCACTGGAGCATCGTTCTTCGAAGCAGCACAATTGCTCATCAACTACAATGCAAACCCAAATCAATCTGCTGGAATGTATGGCGAATCGCCGTTCGCCGTTTCCTTGTCGGACGCTAAAGCACCCTTCGCCCACATGTACCTTCAATATGGTGCGGATCCATCAGCAGTCATGGAAAACGGAGACACTGCCTTCACCCAGTCAATGAACAAGTACACACCGTCTTGGCTCATTGAGCTGATGCTGTTGTACTCGACTCCCGTCGATGCCAAGAACGCTCGCGGTGAGACCGCCTTGTTCAAGGCCATCAATTCCGCACGCTTGGACCTGGTCTCAAAACTCTTGAGCGCCCGCGCAGATCCCAACCTTCCCGGACCAAAAATCGTGCTCTGGCCTGCAGTCCACCACCCTGCTATCCTCGAAGAGCTTCTCACTCACGGCGCCGATCTTCGCCGTGCGCCTGGTGTCCTGGAGCTGGCCACTTCCACTAACTCCACGGAAGCAATGAATATCCTCCTTCACCACGGCGCTGACACCAATGCAAAGAAGGACAACATTTACACTCCTCTCTGTTCCGCTATCCGAGATGATCGTGAGGCTCTCGTTGAGACTCTCCTTGCGGCCGGTGCAGACCCTAATCTGAAAGCTCTCGACTGGCCGCTCTTCAAAGCGGTGTCCTATCATCGCACGCACATGATTCCGCGTTTGCTCGCCGCCGGCGCCGATCCACATAACCCCAAGGGGTTGATCGAATCTGCCGTCGCGCACGAGAACATGCCAGCGTTGAACTATCTCCTCCGCCAAAACATTGATCCCAATGCTCGCAACGCAAAGGGCTATACTGCATTGACAACCGCCATCCGTGATAACCACCCGGAATACATCGACGTCCTCCTCGCTCACGGCGCCGATCCTTCCGTCCGCGGACAAGACTGGCCCATTAGTATGGCAGTCAAGCGCCCCGCCATTCTGGCCAAGCTCCTACCGCACATCCAGCCCTCCAAAATCCTCCCAGGTGCAATGGAACTCGCCGTCGTCGCCGACCAACTCGAGTCGGTCCGTCTGCTCGTCAACGCGGGCATGGATCCCGAATCGAAGAACGGCGGCGTTTTCTCTCCTCTCACGACCGCCATCCGCGAGAACCGCAAGGAGATATTCCGGTACCTCGTTGATGAAGCGGGTGCGGACGTTAATACTCCCGGCGAGCACTTGCCCATCATCAAAGCCATCCGTCGTCATCGTGAGGAGGATTTGAGTTACATTTTTCACCTGCTGGAGAACGGCGCGAACGTAAATCTCATGTATCGCGGCTGGAACGCCGTGCTGCAAGCGCTGGAGAACGGGGATCTCGAGATCCTCAAACTCTTAATGGACAAAGGTCGTCCCGGGCCGGATCTCGACCAACAAGACGACAGCGGACGATCAGTACGAGACATCATCCACGAGAGAGATCTAATCGAGGAAGAAGAGATTTTGATGGGCAAGCGAGATGAGGTCATACAATTGAATACCTTGGAAGGTGGAGGCAAGACGAAGAGAGTGGGCGTGCAGGTCAAGGAGTTTGTGCTTTGACTAGCTATTGATGAGCAGAATGAGAAGAGGGAGAGAGAGGAGAAGAGGCTTACCGAAGAGGAGGAGATGAGGGTTAAAAGGGAGGAGGAGGAAGAGTGGGGGAAGACCGCGGAACAGAGGGGAAGTGAGGGGGAGTGGATGATGGAGAGTGTAACGCAGTGGTATTTCCGGGAGAGCTTTTTGGTGGGGACGCAGTGAAAGGATTGTTGCTCTTTTCCGTCAGATGTGGGTTGTTTGGTCTTCATGTGCTTGCACGTGGAAAGGACATCGGTCTCCTATTTTGTCATGCGCTCGAGCGCATTGATCCTCATCAACGCTTTCACGCGCCTGCCGATTCCTTCCATCTCTTACTTCTCTTGACCTTTCATCTTCCAATCCAACTCATCTTCTACAACACCTCAACATTCTTCCACTTCGATCATCACCACACCTCTACATACAGAATCAAGACTCACGACTCCAAGCCAGCGGGATCTTGACCACATGACAATTTTTCCACCACAGATCGGCAGCATGCTACTCAGCCGTGATCGTCACCGCATCTCCAGACACGAACCTAAGACTCGCGCGACTCTCACGATGGCGACCCCAAGTCAGCAGAGTGTGGACTTCACGACCGTCTCGCCACAGACCGGCAGCAAGCTGCTCAGCCTTCCACAAGAGCTCAAAGATTGCATTTACGAAATGGCCCTCCAAGACTTCACCGTGAAGCTCAAAGTGCCAGACGAGAACGGCGACACGGCGCTCAGCGAAGCACCCGGCATACTCCTCGCCTGCAAGGAGGTCTACCAAGAGACCTGGAAGATGTACTACGCTACCGTCACCATCGTCGTGCCACTGGATCGACGGACCGAGATTATTGAGGTCGATGATGAGTCGGGAAGAAGACGCCTCGACACCTTCTTACGCACCATCGAACCGGACAAGAGCATGCTCCTGGGAACAATGATCGAGACGCCCGAAATGCAACCAGTCGAAGTAGGGGAGCCCCGCTCGAGGTATCACGATTCATTCGCCACCAGCTTTTACGAGACCATGGAGCAGAAGATCCACCTCATCGAGCACGCAAGACGAGCTTTGGGCAGGTCGCTGCTTATGTGTTGGTTCAGGAGCGTGGACGGGAAGCTACAGTACTCTAAGGATCCCCTTCGGCCCTTTCTGGAATGGTCAAACACCGTGGAGGATGTCTCGTGGGACAAACAAGAAACAAGGTTGATGATGGACATGGCATTGACCTATTTCGATATGAAGTTGACGTCGCGGAAGTTGGTGCACTACCAATGCTTCGGAAGAGAGACAGGTCCGGCCACTCCACAGGAGCGAGCTGAGCACAAGGGCTGTGAGAGTGACGTCGAGTTGCACTTGTACTGGTCGAACGAGGCCCAGGACTTCCGCCACCCTCCTTAGGCGGGGATAGTCCGAGCTACTTCAGTCCGAGACGTGCCGTCCGATTTGAGCGGGAGTACGCAGCGATGATTTGCCTTTCCCTTGGGATCATAGGGCTGGATTTGACGACGTTGGTTCTGGGATCTGCGTCCTCGCGTCCCTGGGACACTGATGACTTGACAGGCAGAGTGGTCGATATGAAACGTTATCAATAAGGTGTTATTAATAAATCCTTAATATAACGGGCTCTTGATGAAATATGACGGGGTTACTAATAATATAAGAAGTTATTAATAAGGGTAAACATAGTGGGCATAGTAATATAGTCGGTAAAATCGTCGGTAACTATCCCTATTAGGAAGGAGGTAATATCGATAGTGCGCATAAAGGTGCTAAGCCGTCATATATGAGGATTTATTAATAAATTATAACGACCCCTCGCTACTAATAATATGACATATGACGACCTATTTACTAATGAGCCGTCATATCGACCACTCTGTTGACAGGAGGTCGATTGCAATTATCGAACAGTCTAACTTGTGGTTTTTTGCAGTCTCTAGTTCAAAAGCAAATTAAAAGGCGTTCCCTTTCCCAGAGTTTTAGAACGACCATGGCCGGTGATCACAGCAGGATCCCAAGTCCGACTCGGGATCAGCATGCACCGCTCACACTGCTCGATCTCCAGCTTGAGTTGCGCAGCCGCATCTACGCTCCGCGTTTCCGAGACCACATCAACGCTCGCGCAAATATCGCTCAGCTCGCGCACATCGATGGCTTTATCTTGCCGCAAGCTATGTTCCAGCATCAGAAGCCATACCGTTAAAGACCACGGCGCCGGGTATAGCCCTGAAATACAAGAAGATCCACGAAGAAGCGCTCTAACCTTGCCACGCCCATGCTGTTCCAGTTCGACAAACCATCTCAGCTCCAGGACTGGACTGTCATGATTAGCAACCAGCGTCGGGTCACCAATAGCTGTAGTAGGATGGAACTCAGGCCGTATACCGAATTGTGGTTCGAAGCGGGACCTCATCATGACCAACCTAGAGGCGTCGGCTTCATCCTGTGGTCCAAGAACCCCGACAAAGATGTAGCGGCTTGGAGATCGTACTTGCAGCTACGAGCAGATCAGAATCTGCTCGATCCTACCGCTGCACAAATTACAGCTCAAGTCGGTCCACCAACTCACGTCCTTCCAACGTGGCCGGTACCGATTCATGCTGGCGTCTTGCAAGATGCTGCATGGTCGCCCGGAGTGATCAGGACCTATGGATTGGCACGATAAGTGGAATGGCTATCAAAAAGTAGGTGGTTCAGGGGATGTGCGTACCTAAAATCGTTGGCCGACGTTAATAGAACTCGGCTAACATTACTTAGTAAGGAAGAAACCTCGGGCTACGTTCTCGGCCGACATTGTCAATCTCGGCCGACGCCACTGTCAATCTCGGCCGACGCCACTGTTAATATCGGCCGACGCCATTTGAGCTCGGCCGACATTGTCAATCTCGGCCGACGCCATTTGAGCTATCTCGGCCGACATTGTTAATCTCGGCCGACGCTACTGTTAATCTCGGCCGACGCTATTTAAGCTCGGCCGATATTGTTAATCTCGGCCGACGCTATTTAATCGGCCGACATTATTAATCTCGGCCGACGCTACTATTAATCTCGGCCGACGCTATTTAAGCTATCTCGGCCGATATTATTAATCTCGGCCGACGCTACTATTAATCTCGGCCGACGCTATTTAAGCTCGGCTAACATTATTAATCTCGGCCGACGCTATTTAAGCTATCTCGGCCGATATTATTAATCTCGGCCGACGCTACTATTAATCTCGGCCGACGCTATTTAAGCTATCTCGGCCGACATTATTAATCTCGGCCGACGCTACTATTAATCTCGGCCGACGCTATTTAAGCTATCTCGGCCGACATTATTAATCTCGGCCGACGCTACTATTAATCTCGGCCGACGCTATTTAAGCTCGGCCGACATTATTAATCTCGGTATTAGGATTGCCTCTTAATAAGATAGAAGAGACTAAAGTAGGGAAGTATCGAATAATAGGTTTTAGAAG
>JYJE01002051.1:0-12916 GCA_000983655.1 Zymoseptoria brevis
TTATTATAAGTTCGAAGACGTAGAGGGCGTTATAAAGTCGGTTAATCTACTACTAATCGATCGCGGTAAGGGTATTATCTCGGACGGTACGGTCGGATTAGAAGAGCCTATAGAACTCTATAAGGCGTTCCCTTATACTCTACGCTCGGCTAAGTATATAGTAGAAGGAGTTCTAGCATATAGAGTTGTCTTAAATAAGCTATAAGGGTATTATTATTAGTTAAAGGAAAAAGGTATATATTTTAAAGTTAGTATTCTTAGTAGGGGGTAAGGGATTACGGCTCTACGGCAGCGGCCGAAATTCTAATAGTAGCTCCTTAGCGTATAGGGGAGCTAATTAGAGTAGCCGCTAACGAATTTTAGCCGTTCCTATATAGCGCGAGCTCTACTAGCGTTAAATCTCGAGATTCTTAAAACTTAGATTTACTTACCTTTAAATCGTTAAACATTACCGCCGCGCTAGTATAATAAACCTCTATAATGTTAGAGGCTAGTGCCTAATGCTATATTAGCTATACCGATATCTAGGCTAACGCCTAATAGACGAACGCCGGTTTAGAAATCTACTAGGCCGAATCGGGAATAAGCTTCCTTTCGGCTAAATAGAAGGCTACGTATACGCTAAGCGACGCTACGCGTATATATAGCTTATACTCGACATTTTGCTATTCTAGATAGATCTTCTTTCCGGTAGCTTTAGAATTTTATATATTCGGATCTAGACCTTTATACGCAACTTCGGTTTAGACCCTTATATATAAACGCCTCTATCCTCTACGTCGACGCCCTAATCTACCGGATAATATTATATAGCTTTCCGATAGCTCTATAGTTACGCTAGAACGTATCTACTACCTTAAGAGTACCCTTCTCGACCTACTACTCTAATTCCTCTATTACTTTACTACTCCCCTTACCGAGTAATATAGCCTTAGTAATAAGGTTATTAATATAGCTAAGGTAGCGGAGGCGTCTACCCTTACGCTATTTAGCTATACGGTAGGGATATAATACCTTTAGGACTACGTCGATAGTAGGGTTATTATTAGAGCTATTGTCGGCTATAAAGTATCTAGTACGTTCCTCGATACTATACTCCTTAATAACCTCTAATAGTAGTATAGAGATATTAATACTAGTATGCTCGCCTCGAATCCTTCTAAACACTAGCCTCTCGGACCTCCTTTTACTACTCTTATCGATAAAGTAAGTAGATATACTAAATATTATATACGAATTTAGACTCGTCTAGCCGTCGAACGAGATATATATATTACTTAGTACTTCCTTTAACTCCGCCCTTAACGCCTCCTTCTAAGCTTAATACTTAGCTATTACCTACCTCCGAATTGTCGAAGAAGCGCGAGGAAGATAGCCTATAAGGCCCTTATTTATAAAGGATATAAGAGCTCGGAAGTACTCGTTCTCGAGTATATAGAAGGTAATATAATAATATATAATCTAGTATACGAGAAGGTACTTAAAGCGATCTATACTATTAGTAGTTACGACCGAGATTATAGAGCTAACTATGCCCTTCTAAGCCTCCTTCCTTACTACGTTACCGTCCTTATCGATACTATAGACCTTTAATATATAATTTAAAGGGCCTATGTTGCTATTAACTACTAGTAGTACCTACTTCCTTCTCTCGTCCTTATAGAGGTAGTAGTAATAGTAGCATTTACCGGTATCTAGATACACTAGCTGCTTACTATACTTCTATATCTTACTCCTTCTCTTACGGAGGCTCTTAAGGCTTACGAAGTCTAGCTAACGTATATATCTTATACTATTAATACTAATATAGTTAGGTAGTAAGGGCTTATCGTATCTAGTATTAGAAGGATTAAGGATAAGCTTATCGGTTAATCTATAAGAGGTTAATAGCTATTAGAAGGCTATAGTAATAGTGCATAAAGAGGCTAATAAATAAGGGCAATAAGGGCAATAGTAAAAGTAAGGAATTTACGCGATATATAACAATAACGCGATAAAAGGAGGTACGGCAGTATATCTATTAATCCTATTAGTTCGGAGCTATTTCCGCTAGTTACCGGTATATACGTAAATCCTTACCACTACTAACTAACAACCCTAACCCTAAAGACCATACCAACTAGTAACCGGATGAACTACCACTAGGAACCAAGCTAACCACACCATGAAGAGCACTGGCGAATAGACGTCAACTTGTATCTTGCAGTCCGGAGTTGTGCCGCTGCCCGCGTATTCAATTCGACAATGTCTAGGAGCATCCTCAAGGCCATGCAAGACCCCTCATCCAGTGACCAAGGCTTATGAAACTCTACAGCCAAGCGCCGATTGAAGTAATCTTGGGAATGCTTGTAGAACATTCGTAGACAAGTCATGGCCCGGTCTCGGTGCTGTTTGAACTGCTCGACTGCACATGCCCGTATGTACAGCAGGTCGGTCATTTCAGTCATCGCCCTTTCGTATTTCTCTTTGCCGATCGTAACATAGGCGCCATAATCCGCTCTCAAGTCTGCGTCCATTCTTGCGAGAATTATGGCATTCATGTCTTGATTTCTTCGCTCTGGTCTGATGTCCTTGTTGGAACCGCACACATGAGCGTCATGCGTTCTCATCTCATACACACAAGTACGCAGCTCTTTGAATACGTCAAGAACTTGGCCGCTGGACAGGGGGATCACTACAGGCTCGGCTAGGGATCGGCGAGTGTATGGCCCGGTGAGTCGACGTGCTGAGCGCGTGGCCTGGACGGATTCGTTCCGATCGGGTGCATTCGTCCTGAAGAACGAATCCGCTGCTGCGCGACACGCATTGCCGATGCCTCGAACCAGATTGAAGACAGGCATTTTGACCAGGTATTTCCAAATAATGCAGTGGACGACTGCTCGCAACAGATTGATTTGCACCGCCAAAGGGCAAATCAGACAGGCTGTGAAGCAAATAAAAAGGGGACAATGAGTATGACTTCCGCATTGGGAAGATACGGCCAATTCATTGTTGCCAAAATCGCAATTCGCTTTGGTGATCTTGGCTTTTAGAACAAACGTCAGGGTAACCCACGCTCAGATTATCCATTGTCCAATTACCATCCAGGCAGAGGTCCTTTATGGCGTCTAACGAGACCGCAACGCTGCTACGCAACAGAACAAGAGCGGTCGCTCTGACAAGACAGTAAGACTTGCTCCTGACGTTGACAAGATGCTCGCTGCTTTGTAAGGTGAGCCTGGCCTACGACTTCGGGCAAGGTGGTTCGCGGTCGCGTTCGGTACCCAAGCGTATAACAGTCCCACGTCGAGTAGATGTACAAGTCATCCCAAAACACAGGCCCGTGCTGCATTGCTCGCCTGCGGTCGGAATATAGAAAGAAAAAAGTGGCAGTATGTTCTACATACGCATGTGAGCGACGCGCCACGCCATTCGACTTGAGCGTCGAAACGTCTTGGGATCATTCACTTGAAATTTCGACGTCTTGATTTATCACGTAAGCAAAATTTCAGGCCGGCTACGGATTTGCCGACGTGAGTACCCGATCCCGCCGAGCGCCCAATTCACGACACCAACTCTGCAGAGTTTCTGCGGCGTTCTGCGCAGCGCTTCACGCAATGGACCGAACGCACACTCCGCCGGCATCACTGCGCACGGTGGCCGATTCGAACGCTATGATGGCAGACC
Source organism: Zymoseptoria brevis (assembly GCA_000983655.1). NCBI lineage: Eukaryota > Fungi > Ascomycota > Dothideomycetes > Mycosphaerellales > Mycosphaerellaceae > Zymoseptoria > Zymoseptoria brevis. The sequence continues at coordinate 3,667 of JYJE01002051.1, forward strand.
AGACAAAGCAGCCGACACCTGAGTCCTTTATGGAAGAAGAAGAGACACAGATACCAGCGGACGCCTTCACCAGGCCCGTGGCGCACCTCCATCCCCCCGCAGAGGATACTGAAGCGTCTGCTTCAAGCATCTTGGGCGCCCTGAGTGCTACCAGGGGACCAATATCTGTCGGCGAGTTCCAGAGCATTCTGAGACATGTGGGGGCAACTGTAGATCCGGATGATAGGACATCCATACAAGACCACTTGATGGTGTTGGGATGCCTCAAGCACAGACTAGACAAGATGCATGACCGTCTCATCAGACGATCCCTGCGCAGGGATAGCCAAGGCCAAAGCGGCGAGATCGCACAAAGCAAACAAGCTGGTACGGACATTGAGGGCTCACAAGAGCTTCAACCTGACAACGCTGCAGACGATGAAGGCACTCTGCCACCATACGACGATTTGGCTCGCAATACGCCGCTCTGCCAAATTGGTCATTTCGTCCGCGCACCTGTGAGCGATCCGCTACTCGATCCCAAAATGGCTTTTGGCGACGCCGGAGTCGATTCGACTTCAGCTGGACTTACCCTCACAAAGGATCGTCCGCTCTTTTGTCTCTCCAACAATGGTTCTTCGGCTACCTGTCTCAGGCTTACGACCAGAGGGGGAAGAGGCGCCAGAGGAATTCGTCATCAGGATCGCAAGAAGTACATTTTGATCCTCCCGGAAGGCTACTCGCATGAGCTGTCCAAGGACCAGAAGACTCTGGCGTTTGAGCCGCTATTCGTCCAGAGTACGAAGTACCGCGAGGGGTCGTTGCTGTGTCTTGAACCTACAACAATCTCACTCAAGTCTCGGATTGAGCGAAGAGATGGAGCATTCACCCAGGAGAGCTGAATTCGGATTCATGGTCTGGTAATCGGCAATGCGCACATGGAGGAGCAATTGAGAGGCTTTCTGTCGTATGCAAAGAGCTTGACGCCAACACCGACGGAGCTCAGGCAAGAGCCGGGTCAAAGTGGTCCACAGACCTCATCAGCAGTACCACGAGAAGCGAATCGTCGCGATGTTCTCTAACTTTCAAAAAGACGGCGGATACGGGCGCGACTACGATACTAGTTCCCTTCGTGCCACAAGACAACGTGCCAACTCCCAACACTACGTACACGGTTCCCGTCATCCGTCGCCGCGGGGCTTTGGAGTGGGCGGGAACAACGACAACATCGATTTCAGTCGAGCCGACAGGCCTTTCCAGGATCCAAGAGGTGGTCAAGACAGGCGAGGCTCTAGAGACCACAGAGATCACGGAGGTCATCGAGACGGGCAAGCTCACCAACCACGCTGGAACCACGACACGGGAAATCTACGACCGATCCACAAGCCCCAAGCTAGCCGTCGGCGGGCTCCAGCCCGAGAGGAACAGCCTCGCTACGAGGACCTTGATGCGCCGTCCGTGGGAGCCAGCGCCGCATCGACAGGTGCAATGCTGGAACGACACTATTACCACTTTCAAAACAGAGTAGAGACCACGCATCCTCGGTCCTCAACAACCGGTCAAGAGGACGAGCCACCGGCGAAGAGGCAGAAATCTAAATGATCGGCGCATGATTTACATGACGTGGTTGCGGATATCATTCTATATGCTCCCACAATTGTCATACTGGCGGTGGCGTTGCGGCGATGATCGCAATTGTGAGGCGAGAGAACACTTCACCAACAGAACGCGAGACTACCACGCACTCAGCTTGCTTGGGCAGGATCGCGTCGTGACTTGCGAAGCGCAGGATTAAGGATCAAAGCTTTGTTTGACCACGATGAGGAATGCCGCCTAGGTTCGTTTGCTTTTTCTTTGCGCGTTTGTTGCACGATTCCACGCCGTGTGAGGGCATGGCTCTCATGCCCGGAATCTGTTTATTTTACTCGCATTCTGATTGCAGTTTGATTTTACTCAGAGGTTCGGATTGTTCACATTGTACTTGGTTCGAAGAGCGAAAAGCGGGCCTTAATGTGCTGCTCTCTGCGTTCGCTTGGCTATGCATGGAATGGGATGAATGTTGAAAAGTAATGAATGGAATTCTCTTCCACTTTCGTTCTACAGTCTCAAGTTACGCCGTTCGCTGAGTAATGACCGACAGCGTTGTACGTCGACGACAGTAGGCTGTCCATAACCGTACGCGCGCGCACCAGATTGACGCGCTAGCGTGAAAATTAAAAGCTTAATTCATGTCATTCACTTCACGTGCAATCATCACGCCTTCCTTCGACCGTAGCTAACCTTGACGATTCTTTCAATACCGATAAGTCGATAGCTTTCGCCGCAAGTCCCTGCTTCAGCGACAGCCTGCACTTACTCAGCCTGTGTGCTTCCTTCCCTGCGCGACTTTCGAAGTCCCTTACTTCAGTCCAGCGTTTCGTGCCATCGACAACAAGATGACGAACAACCCAAGCAACGTTTCAGCACTCGAAGATGACACCACAGTGTGCAGTCCCCTGCCTCCGCTCACGAGAAGGCCAACGCGTCAACTTATCTCAAGTCCCCACTTGCTGAAAAACAAGCACTTTCCGTGGAATCAGACCTAGGCAAAGGCATCCTCAATGCCATGGATCAGATTGAAAACGCCGATAACGTCGCGCTGAAGACTGCTGCAAGCCTCATTGCTCGCCTTCAAACTACCATCGACAAAAAAGTCGGCGATCGCGCTTTCATCTCTGCTACCCATAGCTAACAAAAAGACTCAGAACCTGTTCGAATGGCGCTCCGCGAAGCAAACATCGTCGCCCGCAATGCCCCCTGCTACGTACGTAGGCGCAACTCAGCTAAGAAGTATGTCCCTCATATCAGCCTCGAGTACGAGACCGAGGACTTGAGACCAATGAGCATCTCGGCTGGCTGCAGCAACCATCATAAGTTCATGGACAAACAGGCGTCGGGAGACGACATTATGTGGGTTTAACCAGCAATACACGAGCAGCACAGGTGTACCACAACCGGAGAGGACGGCGATCCGCCGAAGAAAAAGGCAAAATACACGCACTGAATACCGACACACATTACATGAACTACATCTTTGAGATACGATTGCAGTCTCGCCAGTCGGACTTGCGCTCGGCTACTGCTTGCGAACAGTGTACTACGAGTCTGCAAATGGCGCGGCGGAGCGAGAATGGTGCTATCGCGAGTCGAAGTGAAGTGGATTTCAGCACGGCGATGAGGCCGAACTTCCTTTCAGCTACGGTTTGGACGTTCTTTGCCTTGGATTATGGCGCTTCGGTCTGCACCCTGGCACAGGCGTTGTCTTTGTAGGGCGATGAAATCTTCTCAGAGATGTCCCGTTGGTGCGTTGTTGTATTGCATTTTGTATGGCGAATGAGCGCATCACGAATTATTCGGCAAAGCTTCCCAGTCCTGTCGTGAAGCTGAATCGTAGGTATATTTTTACAGGCCATGCAAATCGGGAATGCGGCTGCATTTCCTTTCTTGAAGCTGCCAATTTCCACGCCCAACATTGCCGTGTTCCGACGTCGCATCAAGGCCTTTGTCTCACCTCAGTCCGTTCAAGACGACGGCCTCCACCCCACTGGATTCGGAATCGACCTCCCCGCCCCCTCCGCCTCCCCATCCGCCGGCCGCTTCGAGTCCTTCCTCATCGTCCTATCCGCCTGCTCAAAAATCTTCATCGTATGATCCCATACCGTCTGCCCAAAGTTCATCGCCCGATACTTCTTCAGCACCTTTTCATCGCCGGTCGCCTTGCCATCCCAGTCTAGGAGGTAGGCGCCACTACCCGGCACAAAGTCCGTTCCTCGCATCGGTGATAATCCATCGGGTATGGGTATACCCACTGCGCCTTGTTTCGATGGATAGCAGTTGCTCGTCATCTGGAAGAAGTGACGTTCGCCGGACTCTTGAACGTTGAGGATCCAGGGCGTCATGACGGCGTAGAGGACTTTGACGGCGAGTCGGACGACTCCTGTGAGCTCGTTTGCGATGCCAGTCTTGACGGTTCCGGGGTAGGAGTGGCTGAAGGATGTGCCGGGGTATCGTTTGGCCAGCTCTTCGATTGCGAAATCGTTCATGAGTACGCAATGTGCGAGACATGCTTGTAGGGAAAAGTTGTGCTTCAAGTCGAGGTCGTCCACTCGTACCTCAGCCTCGGAGCCAGCGGCAAGAACTGTGATGACCCGAGACAATTCATTTGCCTTTAATGCTGCTTCGAGAAGTGGCATGAGGTTGAGTGCGCAGCGAACTCGTGAGTAGTAGTTGACGCACATCTTGCGGTCGATTCCTTCTGGTGTTTCATTCCGCCCCTTAAGCGTCATGTAGCCGGCGGTCAGTATCAAAAAGTTTATCTTCTTCTCACGCCGCTTGAGATCTTCGCATAGCGCGTCGCAGTTCTTCAGGAGACTGACATCGGCTTGTATGAAAATGGCTGTGCCTTCGGAGTTGAGTCCGTGGAGAACTCTGCATAGTCGTTCTCCTCGCTCTCGGTTCCTGGACTGGCGTCAGCATCATTGCAACTCATTCGTGACATGTCGACGACCTCACCTGCCAACAATGTACGCCTTGGGACTCGCCGTTCTAATGAAGAACTCCTTCGCCGTACTTTCTCCTGAGCATCCAAAATACAAGGCTTAGCGAAGCTTAGGCAGAGAGGCAGGACACGCGAAGACTCGACGTAGCCCAAGAAAGTCTCGGACGCCGAAGGCCTTACAGTAACAAGAGCTTACCAATCCCGTTGGTTCCTCCGATGAACACCCCGACATATTTATGCAGCCTACTGCCCTGAGAGTTCGAGATTCGGACGGTTTCGACGCGCACCATCTCGAGATTCGCTCCTAAAATTTTGTTAGACCGAGGGAGATTCGTGGGAACCAGAATATGATACCGTATATTAACGACGCCAACGTTGCGACTTGGAATGGTGACACAGGCCGATCTAAGCCTCCGGAAAGTGACAGACTTCAGAGTACCTTCGGACTTTTCTCGCTTGGAAGATCGTATCGCTTTCGCCTTGCGGTGCCAGATTTGAGGCGCTGCGTAGAAGTTGTGCAAGTGATCACGGAATAGCCGCACTGCTCACATTTTCCGGTTTGGTCTTCGAGTCCTGGTTAATAACGTCGTTGTTTGTATAAGGCGACCTTCACGTGGCGGCCGCGGAGGACTTGAATCTGGCTGGACCACGAGCAAGGGTCCCTGCAAGTTTTGCTCTACCGACGCGGACGCCTACGGACTCTCCTCCGAAGTCTAGGCCTTTGTCGCTCTTTGTGGCTTGCTTTCGTAGCACATTTCCAAGTGAATTCTCTGGACGACGCCGGCTGCTGTACTTCATAATAAGACGCCAACAAATCTCGAAAAGCATGCAGAGATGCAGCACGACGATCGAAAAGAGGACATGACGTCGCTGGCTTGGAAGCGAAGGAACCTTCGATACGCGCTACGGGCCGCGACGACAAGGTCTCCCTCAACACTTCACGTCCTGTCTTGTCCACGACAACAACATCATCGTCTGCTCGTGGTGCACACGTTGGTCGACTGCACCATATGAGTTACGCTCAAGCTGAAGTCGTCCAAAACCAGTCACTCTCGCGAAAGATGTCGATGGCTCGTTTAGCTGTGTGCTCTGCGCGACAGCGATGTCATTACCATTTCCAACAACGGGCACACCGCATGTGAAGCCGACCAACGCAGGAAGGACCTGAATCTCGGACGATGCAACAAGTACATCGAAGCCAATTGAAAGGTCGTGGCCCTTTCGCTGCAACGCTCCAACCTCGGATTCCTTCGCAGCGAAGGACGACCCTCATGAGTCTTCAGAGCACCACGTCGAGAGGCCAAAAGCTCAGGACAGGAGCTGGACTTTCCCAAATAAGTAGCTGTGCCGCGATATTGGCATCCAGACGGATATCCACTCATCCTTCGGCCCATTTTGGTAACTACGAGCGAGCTCTTGCATTAAAATGCTTAAAAGAGCGATTGCGTGTGGTCCCCGAAGAATCCCCGCAAAGCTCACACTGCAGGTCATTCTCAATTAAGTACGCTTAAGCGACTCAACAATGCTTGAGTCGGACAATGCCATGGCGGAGGCGGAGAAGTCATCCGGTGTCTTTATTTGGGAGTCATCGAGATATTCAGGCAGAGGTGCTCGTGTATGCGACCTTAGCTGCGGCCAGATGTCGTGGTTGAAAATCCACCGGCGACAACTGTACGAGGAGTGTACATGGGCCGCCCTGTCCATGCGAGTAAGCTGACTTTGGCAGCATCACATGTCGTCGCTTTGAAATGACGGCCGTGCAATCTCCGCATCTTGAGAACCCTGCTAGACGACCACAAGCAGATATAAACATCTGCATCTTCCAGTGGATGGCCGACAAGACACTACACCATGGCACATTCTGAGACCAACAATCTCGTCAAGCCTGGTCAACAGGTCCTCAGCCCATCAAGCCTTTGCCATGTCGTCCTACGCACCAGCAACTACAAGGACATGATCGACTTCTACACGGCCTTTCTTGGAGGATACGTGGTCCACGGAAACTCTTTCATATCCTTTATCACTTACGACGAGGAATACCACCGCATCGCCATCATCAACGTGCCAGAGACAGCACCCAAGCAAATGAAAAGCTGCGGTCTGGAACACATCGCTTTTGGCTTCTCCAATATGCATGATCTTCTCTTCTCCTACCAGCAACGCAAAGAGCGTGGTATCGAGCCTGTCTGGCGTGTCAATCACGGTCCTACCACGAGTATATACTACCGAGACCCGGATCGGAACATGCTGGAGACTCAAATCGACAACTTCGATACATTCGAGGCCACGAACGATTTCATGACCAGTCCAGCTTTCGAGGAAAACCCGATTGGAGTCGACTTCAATGTTGAGGAACTGGTTCAAAGACTACAAGGTGGAGAAGGCGATGCTTCACTGAAGAAGCGACCTGAAATCGGGCCACGAGCAGCGCCTGATCTGGATGCGATGTAGCCGTTGCAAGCAGAAAGCAAGCATCTTTCATTCCTTCCTCAAAAGCCTCTTCTCCACCTTGATCCCATCAGAAAGTCCATTCAACGCCTCAACAAGCTCATCTCCAGCCTTCTCTAACGCCTCATCATCACACGGCTTCAACGCATCCAGAATGAAAAGCACTTTCATAGTCTGATCCGTCAACGCAGTCCGCGGACCCTGCCTCCAATTCCACCTCCGACAGGTCACACCTACATCATCACACCACACCACCTCTCCCTTGTCGGGATGCTCCTCCACCGTCTCTCCACCCGCAGTAGTTTTGAACACCTCATCACCTTTCGCACGAACCAAAACCGGCGCACCTTCATATCTATCCAAATCCTCACCCCCAAGCGGGATCTGATGCTTCACCGAAATCGCATTGTATATATCCGTCAGACGATTTACCCTCGGCAGTCCCGTTGCAGGTTCCTTTCCCGGTGGTGAGATTCTCCGAGTGAGAGCTTCCAGACTGTTGCGGAATTTGTTGGGTTTGGACCCGAAAGCTTTGTATGCTTCTCTCCAGGCTGCGACGTGGGGAATGTCGGTCACCGCTTGGGTTTCCATTGCGGAGCGGGCAGAGGTTTCGGCTGCGACGAGCATGGCTTCGCTGGAGGCATCGCTGGGTCCGGTTGGGATGCCGGAGATGGCGATTAGGAGAGTACGGTAATCTGGTTGGAGGGCGAAGACTTCGGGCGCGACACTGGCGCGGGCGAGGTATGCTTTGAGGTCTTGAGTTTGTGCCATTGTGGAGAAGGTTTGGTGCCAGCCCGGAGAGGTTGGCTGGTGTTTGAAGGGACTGGGATTGGAGCGGAGATGAACAGACTGTGCTGATATTTTCCACAGATGGAACATCTACCTTATGGAGTTACAAACAGAAGACTTTCCAGTTCTTCAAGCTTCTAGTTCCACGCCCTATGGTTGTGGTCGAGAAGTGACGCCCTTCCAACGGCTGTCTCGGGAAAGTCAAATAAAACTTGGCAGCGATCTGGACTGCTCTCTTCCCTTCGAACTTGCAATGGCTTTCATTCTCTTCGTAACAACAACACGAAATTGCAGAATTGCAACCGACTGTGTCGAACAGGGCAAAGTTGACTGAGCTCAGCCCTGTGGAAAGTCCCCCGGAAAAGTGGCATGCTGCTCCGTGCAGAGTCAGCCCCCGCTGAGCCGCGTTGCCAATGGTGTGAGCTTTTCGTTGGCGCAAGCCACGCAACTTGCTTTGTTTTCTCAGCTCCGCGCTGCACCTGCACTTACTGGATAGTGGATCATGCCAGTGCACTACCATGGTGTCCTAGCATCTTGAGACCTGGGCAAGTCTGGTAAGGATACAGCCTGGGAACACCGACGAATATCAGATCGTACGGCCTCCTTCCCTCAAAAGACTGCAAGATGCAAGTCTTGAGCTTTCAGGTTCCAGCAGCGGGCATACTCGGTCGTGCAGATTCTGGGACAACCTTCATGCTATCGACTCAAGCCCAAAGGACGCCTGACAAAATGGGAGAATCCTCCTCGTCTGCAGACAGCCTTACCGCCAGCACGATCAAAGCCTACCTTATCTTCAACCTTCCCAATCCATCGCCAGCAACACGGCAGTACATCGTATCTCCAACGTCAAACATCACGACATCTCATCTCGGAGTCGCCGGCCACGTGTACGGAGCAAGCGAAGCGCTGCAACTCCACGCGCGGTTCAGCCAGCCACCGTCAAACCTTACAGTTCGATCTCACGCACACGCTCGCGCTAGAGAGCCAATCATCGAGATCAGACCACGACTTGAGGCGAGGCACTTTCCCTTTCTAGGAAGGAGCACTATCATGTCGTGCAGATCAAGCGTGCTCCTCAGCCTTATGGAAGAATCCCCAGCGAGGAAAGGTGAGTAAGTAATGGTCAGATTATCTCAGACAGCCACCCCACACCACAACTCCAACACAGACACAACAATGCCATCCACCACCACCCCCATCACCCCCTCAGCAACAACCTACGCCTCCCTCATCAACCACAAAACCGGCCAAGTCCGCACCGTCCGCATCCTCGCCAGGCCATCCAGCACAGAAACCTACACACCATTCTCCTTCCTCCCCAACCACGGCCTCGTACACCCCGCAAACCGCCAGAGCTACACCTCCGACTCCTCCTCATCGAAGACCTCAGTCTACAGCACCGAGGAGAAGAAGTCCACGTCCTCCTCGGCAGCGAGGTCCAGAGTGGTCGATATGACGGCTCATCAGTAAATAGGTCGTCATATGTCATATCATCAG